>CAKNWW010298586.1:0-24569 GCA_932074435.1 Andricus kollari | reverse complement strand
CGAAATCCGGATGCTATTCTCGGCACTCCTAAATTGCCCGGTGGGGGTTACTCGGAGTCAGACGGGGACACCTTGGCTCACCTGATCAAGGCACACTTCCCGGGCTTTTCAAGGCTTGGAGAAGTGGGGATGGCACCTCTGTGCACCTCTGTGAGACTTGCTAGGGCTAGTCTTACGCTGGGACACGTCCCGGCGGCATGGAGGGGTACGATAGTAGTCTTTATTCCGAAAGCAGGTAGGATCGGTTATACCTTACCCAAGGATTTCCGTCCCATCAGCCTAATATCTTTCCTACTAAAAACAGTGGAAAGACTTGTGGATAGATATATCCGCGACAAGGTCTTGTCAAGGAGGCCATTTCATAAAGAGCAACACGCCTGTAGGGCTGGTCACTCGACGGAGACGGCCCTAAGCGGAGCAGTAAACCTAATTGAAGGACAACTGAAGGAGAAAGGCCTCGCGATTGGAACCTTTATGGACATCGAAGGAGCCTTTAACAACACCTCTGGAGAGGTGATTAGGGCGGCCATGATCACACATGGTGTACCTACTGAAGTTGTGGAATGGACGTGCCATATGTTGGCCAACAGGAATCTAACTACGACTAAGGGTGATACCACTTTATGTGGAACCGTGGACTCGGGATGTCCGCAGGGAGGAGTTTTATCGCCCTTGCTGTGGTGCCTAGTAGTGGATGAACTGCTTCATCTACTCTCGAGTCAGGGTCACTACGTCATAGGCTATGCGGACGATATACTAGTTATCGCGCGTGGCCAGCATCTGGATGCGCTCTTTGGAGTAATGCAGCAAGCACTGATGATAGTGGATTCATGGTGTAAGAAAACTGGACTATCGGCTAATCCGAGTAAGACAGACGCGGTTAATTTCACCAGAAGGTATAAGTGGGGAACCACGAGTACACTGAAACTTGGAGGACAACTAGAAATCAAAGAACGAGCTAAATACCTAGGAGTAATTCTGGAGAAGACGGTGTTATGGAATGAGCACCTGGAAAACAAGTGCAAGAAGCTTTTCCATAGGGAAAAGCTGGGGCTTGAAGCCGGAGACATTCATGTGGATCTACACAGCGATCTTGCGACCCAGGCTAACCTATGCGGCGGTGGTCTGGTGGAGCAGGGTCGAGCTGTCCACTGTAAAGTCTCGACTGGAAAGGATCAGGGGACTGATTTTGAGAGGCATCACTGGTGCCTCGAAGTCGTCACCCACGATGGCACTGGGGGCACTAACAGGGTTAGAGCCCCTCTATCTCACCATAAAGGCTGTGGCTGCCAAGGTGGCCTGGAGACTAAACTTGGTAAATGACAGAAGGATCTCGACAGCAGTGAAGATCCCAGTCGGCATCGCGAGGAGGCCGAACCTGAACATGGCCAGGGACAAAATGGTCACTCGCTATCTCTTCGATAAGAAGTATCGAGTTAGCCTATCCACGAAAGAGGAATGGGTTAACGGCGACGCACACCTGCCCAGTGATGGGGACAACTGGTTTACAGATGGCTTCAGGAACGAGGAGAATGCAGGAGCCGGTGCATACCGTAGACGGAATGGAGTGGGCTTCACAATCGAGTTAGGGTCCCACGCCACAGTTCTACAATCTGAGATTATGGCCATACTCCAGTGCGCCTATAAGGCAAAGGAGTATGACAACAAGAGAAACATCCGTATCTGATCAGATAGCAGGGCTGCTATATTGGCCTTGAATGGAACAAAGACCATGTCGCTATTAGTATGGGAGTGCTTTGAGGCACTAAATATGCTAGCGACGGAAAACCGAGTTACTCGGCTATGGATCCCTGGACACAGCGGCATCAAGGGCAATGAGATATCGAATAGGCTAGCCAAACTAGCAGCAAGAAGAAACTTTACTGGACCCGAGCCAGTTGTAGATATTTCCAGTAGGTCAGTCACTGAATAAATTAACAGTTGGCTGACTGAGGAACATCAGAATAACTGGGATTTGGTCACTGGCTGCAGACAGGCCAAAACACTCTTGGGCTCAAAGCTTAATTTTAACCGAGCAAGGGAAATACTCAAGCTCGAGAGAAAAGAGATCAAAGTCCTAACAGAAATGTTTATAGGACATGGGAATCTCAGATATCACAGACATAAGATAGGGCTTGCGGAAAGTCCTCTCTGTCGTCTGTGCGGCGGAATGGAGGATGAGACAGCTACTCACATCATTTGTCACTGCCCTGCGATTGCGAGGAGATGCCTAATACTTACTGGCAGTTACTGCATCAGTGAGTCGGAGATATCAGCCAACAGCGTGGCGGCGGTCCTCTCTTTATGGAGAGGGCTTTGGGGTCACGCTTAGACTCCCAAGGGGACGCAACGGGATTACCCAAGCGTAATATCATCGGCGTAATATTGAGTAGTGAAAATTACCCATCTTCGACCTGTCCCCGCCCTAACTCTGTACCAAAGTCGGGTCGACAGTCGGATACACTGTGGCCACTCTGTATGAGATTGGCTTAACTGTTGGCGTGATATTAACCGGTGGAAGTAACCGTACTGCGCCCGAACGTCAAATTGAATTCCTTGAATTTCTTGAATTCCTTGAATTCCATGAATTCCGTAAATTCCGTAAATTCCATGAATTCCATCAATTTCTTGAATTCCTTAAATTCCTTACATTCCATGAATACGCGCGTTCAGCCTGCTACCTTGCTGGAGTGTGACGTGACGCTGGAGCGCGACGTGACGATTCTTATGGATTCTTTCCTTGTGCAAGAATTTCATACCGCGCCCTGAGAAGTTGCGCTTCAAAAAAGATATATCAATCTGAATTTGTTTAGATGAACGAAAAATAAATGATTTAATCACAAATGGTTATGTTATCCCTTTTGGTACAAACACAAGCATGTCAGCACTTGTAAGAGCTAAGATTTCTTTTTGAGATGGATCGGAATTTTATAATTACATTCATCGAATATCTTGCGTAGTGAAATAAAGAACAATCGTCAATTTAATTTAAAACAAGAAAAATGCTATTGGTACATTCTTGGGATTCACATCACGTATTCTCGAAGCTAATCAGATTCATATATCTGATCTGCTAGTAGCCATGACACTTTGATGTACGCATACCAAGGATATTAGGTCCTTGATACAGCACCATACACCTGTAGAGGCGCGACAGGCAACTATATATTCGGTCCCGTTAAATCTTAGTGCATTTGAAATCCAAATTGGTAATAATCCAATTTCACTTGATAAGTGAAAGAAAAATTAATTTTAATCTTTATAAAGATATGTATATTTACGTATGGTGAGCCGAAGATACAAAATTGTTGAAAATCGAAAATTGCTGGTGCTAAAAAGTTGATGCTATAAAGCTCGAATCACTTTTTGAAATCAAAATCAGTCCGAGAGTGTAGCAAGGAGGCCCTAAAATTTTTAATTCTCGTAAATCAAATATTTTTCTCTATGTTTATTAAAATTATGGTAATTTTTAAAATGAAACTTCTTATGGCGCACCGCGAGAAAAGATACTTTTCAGATGGAGAGCGAAATGGATCTCGAGCTTGACGGTCGCGTGGACACGCTTGGCTGTAACGTCATTTCTTATTCGGCAATCTCCGTGATGGCCCCGCGCGACGCATCGGAAATTGCCATAGTTACATTCGAGAGTGACTTATGCATTCAAAAATTGTATACTGCTTTTCAAAGGAATTTATTAAAAACCAAAGTTAAATCCCGCTCTTTCATATTTATATGCAGTTTTTATCCAACTGCCATTGATAGCACATTAAACAATTAGACTTAATTAGCATAAAGCTTCTTGTATATGCAGTTTAAAAAAAATATTATTGCTTTCAAAATCTTTCTATTTCAAAACATCATTTAAATATTAAGTTTTATTTAAATTTGAACTAATTCGTATTTGAAATGTTAAATTAAATACAATTTATTAGAATTTGAAATTTAACTAAATTTTTTATTTAACTGAATTCCATTTAAATTTTAAATTAAACTAAATTTTATTTAAATTTGTTAATTCAACTAAACTTTTTTTTAAACGTAACTAAGTTTTATTCAAATTTTCAATTTAACTAAATTGCATCTAAATAATAAATTTAACAAAGTTTTATTTACATTTTAAAGTTAACTAAATTTTATTTAAATTTTAAATTTAATTATTATGATTTATTTACAGTTTTAATTCAACTAGATTTTATTTACTTTTTCATTTATCTTCATTTTATTCAAATTTTAAATTTATCTACATTTTATTCAAATTTTAAATTTAACAAAATTTTATTTAAATTTGAAATTCAATTAAGTTTTATTTATATTTTTAATTTTATTTAAATTTGTAATTTAACTATATTTTATTGTGTTTTGAAAGTTAACTAAATTTTAGTTTAATTTAACTAAATTTAATTTGAATTTGTAATTAAACTTAATTTTATTTAGATTTTAAAAAATAAATTTTAGTTCTTTTATTTATACTCGCTCCCTTTTACGGGTTTGAGAGTCTTTACATAACCCTTGCATATATTCTCACAAACAAGCCATATATACTATCTTACCACGTATTCGCTACAACTCATCTTAATTACTATTCTTACTTCTAAGCGTTGGTGACCTTGCACTGGACTTCCGTTTCTCCTTATCATTATCAATCTCAGTTGGATTATTTTCCGCAACACAACTTTCTAATTCTCATTTAGGAGTCATTTTTTGGCCTTTTTTTACCACCCTGTGCCACCAGCTCTGTCTCTCATATTTTCCAGTTTCTTCATCCATTCTTCCCCCTGACCATTTTCATTCAAAATCCACTTCACTCTCTCCTCCACTCTTTCCGCTCCTCCTTCATCACATGTACACCTCTCTAGGGCATTCAATAATGTTTCCTGCTGAAACCTACACACTCAACACATATTCTCTTCTTCATTCATCCAGTACCTGCATGCTCTTACATTACATTCTGACTCTCTCCACTCTGTTCCATTTGTTCTCTTTTTTAACCTTTCTCCACGATTTTCTTCCATATTTCCTCCCCTTGCCTTGCCTTCATCTCTTCCTCTATTTCCTCCCACTCTCTACCCCTCACTTGCATACCACATTCAAACCTAATTTCATATTTCTTCTCTTTCCATTTCGAACGTCCCATGTTTTCCCTTCTCTCTTTATCCATAACCTCCCGTGCACACGCTTGTGCAACTCTGCTTCCCTCTCCCCTGACAATCAGTTTTTCTCGTCCTGTTTCTTCCCTCAGCATATACACTGGTCAGCTCCAACTCACTCCCATAACCCATCTGAAAAATCTCTCATGTAGACTTTTCACTCTCTTATGCTCTTTCCAACCCCAAAATTTCCACTTCATAGCTTAACAATGACCATACTGGAACATCGAGCATCCATACTCTCATCCTCCAGTCGTCCTTGAACCTTCTTTCACCTATACCCCATACTTGTCCCATCACTTTATTCGCGCATACTAATCTCTTTCTCATCTGCAGCTCGTTTCCTCTTTTCGTTTCAAACCAAAATCCTAGGTAGCGAAACTCCTCAGCCAACTCTACCACCACGCTATTAACCTTCCCTTCATATTCTACTCTTTGCTTTTTATTTCTGAAACACATCATCTTAGTCTTATTTGCGTTCACTGTCAGATCCTTTACTCTCACGTACTCTTCGACACTCACATCATCAGATTTATTCCTCTTTCATCATCTGCTGCTAGCACTACATACTCTGCATATGCTAGTGAATACACTTTGCCTGTGCCCAATGTTGTCCCTCCTTTCCCGTTCCTCTCCATCTTCTCCTCTGAGTCTGCCAGAAGAACACTTAGTAGAAGTGGACTCAACGGGCACCCTTGCCTGAGCCCCTTCCCGTCCAGAATTCCTCTCCTTTCTTTTCTCATATCTTCACCCTTATCTTAGTTTCCACAAATATTTCTTTCATCCTCCCTATCAAACCTTCGTCTACTCCTCGCTCTTTCATAGCTCTCCATGACACCCTCCTGTCAACAGAATCAAATGCTGCCTTAAAATCTACAAACAGTGCGACTAATTTCCCTTCCTTACGTCCGAGGTTTTTATTGACTACATTATTGAGCACATAGATGTTGTCTGTTGTCCCCATCACTTTCCTAAAACCCGTTTGGTTGTGTGGTATACTTCCCTTTTCTTCCACCTGTCTTTCCAACCTCCTTCTAAGTAATTCCGCGTAAATTTTGTATTCCACCGACATGAGTGTGATACCTTTGTATTCCTCCACCCGTTTACCCTCTCCCTTTTTAAGCAACGGTACTACCAGCCCTGTCTTCCATTCCTCCGGCTACCCTTCTCCTCTCCACACCTTGTTTCAAATAATCCATATTTCTTTTTTCACCCCTAACCCTCCGTATTTCAGTGCTTCATTTTTCAAGCCATCCTACCCTGTGGCCTTATTTCCTTTCAGCCATGCAAATCGCCTCGTTCTAATTGTTAAGAAACCGGATCGATCCTACACTATTCGAGCGTCTTGCAGCTTGGTTGAGATTTTGTAAATTCGTGGGTCTGTCTCGCCTATTACCTGACTTCCGACCTGCTGTGGTTGCCGCGGTTTTCCCACTCTTAACCGGCGTCTCGTATCATATCGCTCGCTAAATTTTATTTAAATTTTAAATTAAATTAAATTTTATTTTAATTTGTGATTTAACTAAATTTTATTTAGGTTTTAAATGTAACCAAATTTTATTAAAATTTCAAGTTCAACTAAAGTTTATTTAAATTTGTGATACTAACTTTTATTTATATTTTGTATTTTATGTAAATTTTTAATGTAACTATATGTCACGTCCCGCGACTAGAGACAATAAAACTTATTAATATATGTAAAGGTTAAGCTTAAACTGCTGTGCCTCAAACCTTACCAAATGGTGTGAATCAGGAAATACAATATAAATCAATGTCGAAAAGAAAAAAAGTATTAACTCGCCTACATCGAATGATATTTTAAATTGTACGATTCGAGTAAAGACACCACGAGGCTACTATAAAAGATTTATAAGTTGAGTCGTATGACTCGGGCCGAAATATTAATATAAATCAGAATCTAGCCTGACAGCATCGAATAATGTAAGAACACACTTGAAGCACCTGAAGGTTCCGACAGATCACGCTAAATGTAAATCAAGCTATTCATATGCCACGCGCCGAAATATCAATATGTGACATTGAACAGGTCATAACATGCCACGCATCTCCTAGCTTCTGTGGACCAGTAGAAGGTTAATTATACGAACTATATTCTATACGCCGAACTTCCGAATAGAAAGGTGTTAGATCCAAGGATTTCCACGATGATTTACGAGTTTTGGGCATTACATAATCTGGAATCCATCGAGGGACCCTTCAGTTCAGCTCAGTCTAATTCTACACGCCGGTTCAGTTCGCCTCAGTTACGCCACGGTATAACTCATCGTTCAGATCACCTCCCAGTCAGTTAATCTCGTGATCTCCAAATCATCACCGAGCGTAGTAACATGTCTTAACCTCCGTCGAGGAAATCTCTACTTAGTGAAGTTCAAGTTCAACTTCCCTGTAAGTACCTTGCTTTGTTACATAATTTTCTTTAACCTTCTCATATAAAAAACCCTAATCCAGACAATTTTTTAAGGTAATGGACCATAAAGACAGAAGGAGAGCTAACTCCCGAAGTCATCCGGAATGCAAAATTAACTAGTAGTAATTAACAACTGTACTCAATAAACTTGGGATAATTTAAATTTGCTTTAACTGAATTATTTCCTCATCCCTTAGCGAAGATCCTACCGATCTTTACATAAAAGGAGGAACGTAGGTTAAAGGAATTATTATACGATGGACGTAACATATATTTTATTCCGTTTTTGCAATTTAACTAAATTTTAGTAAAATTTTATTGGAAATTGTAATTTCACTATATTTTGTTTAGGTTTTGAATTTAACTAAATTTTATTTAAATTATAAATGTACCTGAAATCGACTTAATGTTTAAATTTAACTTAATCGTATTTCAATTTTAAATTTTAAAAAATTGTATTTAAATTTAAATGTACATTTTATACAAATTCTATAAACTAAATTATTAGTTTTTAAATAGTAATTATTTTAGATAAATAATTTTTTATATACAATTTTTAATTTCCCTTGATGACGACCCTGGGAGTGTCCTGGGAGGTGGATACAACAGACGGCTCTCCCGGTGTCTAACGAAAAGCGCGGTGAACGATGTTGGCCGAGGCAAAAACTTGGTCAAGCTTCCCGTAGAAAGAGGGTAATAGGCATAGGACAGCGAGAAAATGTTTAAGGAAAGGGAAAAAGAAACGAATTAAGGGGGACTGATTGCGAAAGAAAAAAAGCGGGGAAAATGATGACTTGTGAAGGTGAGTGCTAAGACAGGGTGAGTAGTTCCCGAGTAATTACTAATAGAGGCCGGCCACCAGGAAGTTAAAAATATGAGTGAACATTTTCAGGGACGTGGAGCTGACTCTTCAATAGCACAGACAAAAAGAAAACAAAGGAAGAAAAACAATTAAAAAGAGAAACGGAGCGACAAAAGACAGTTCATTATGTTTACCTAGCACGTGCTCAATCGTACGCGGGAACCAACTGCGAAACAGGTTTCAACGCGTGAGCTTGTCTTGCGTAACCTTCTGGTGATGCAACCAAATCAATGTCTTACTGTCGGATCGTAGGGAAAAGATTCGATCCTCCAAAAACGGCCAATCGCACTTTATTTCCTAGACGATCGCGAGGCACTCCTGCTTATTGAAATGATAACGGGCATCAGTCGAAAAGATTGTTGCCATATCTAGATCTATTAGGATTTCGCGGATCCGTGGGAGGAACTGGGGTGCGTCGACTGCCATACCGATTAAGCAACGGTAATGGGCGCAGCAACGGTAATCGCCATATTTCTTTCCGGCGATTACGATGGTGGAGCTGTAGGGTGACGAAGTGGATTCGATAATGCCCTCGCGAAACATGGCTCCGACTTAGCCGATGTATCAATGGTTATCCTTAAGGTAGATCTCGTGTTGCGCGTTGGTGAGTGCCTGCTTCAACTCCTCGCTGCCGTGGAAGAGGAAAGCATGCAAATGGATGAGGTCCTTGAGCTGTTGCTGCAAGTGAGAAGGGAAATCATTGTGCACTTTGGTTTACTCATTGGGAAAGACCAATTCGTACGAATGGTGGAAGGTACTCAGGTACAAGTTGTAACATTATCAGTCTCTCTAACCGGGAATTGATTTGGTGTGTACCAATATTCTTAATTAATTCATAACTGCAGTTGGCTGATTTTAGCAAAAGATCTTAAATTTACCAAAAATTATATTAATTTTTAGTAATGGGAGTGTTGCATTTTAAACTTATCTCAATGGTATTTATTTTCAGTGAGAGATTCGTTGAATTTTCGTTTACTTTTTCCTGTCCAGTAAATTGCAACCAACTATATAAGTTGACTCCAATACTGATGGGATATTAAAACTAGCCCCAAACATTTTATAACTAAATTTTAAAATGAAATAAACTGGAATTGAGTAAGATTAATTCTTACAATAAAAATTTTCACTGAATTTTAAAACATGATTTGATAATAAGAGCGACAGATTGTGGATTCACTCAAGGGCGAGATGATTGCGTACTTTAAAATTATTTAAATTAATTTAGAAAACCAATCTCATATAAAAACAAGCAAGTAGGATTGTCCTCCAACAATACATAAAAAACGAAAACTTCCTGCACACAATGAGATCTTTATCGTAAGATAAATTTCAAATTCGTTACGAATTCTTTTCTGACTCCATTCTTTTTGAGAAATAAAAGCTGCACACACTAAATTATAATTTATTAAATTTCCCACAATTCAATGCAAACATGCACAACGAGGTCTCCACAGATATATGGATTTCAAAGTCGTTACAATAATTGTATCACCAATAAAAAATATGTAAAACCCAGAAACTTACCTCTAACTATTCTGATGAATTTGGATAGATTAGTGAACTGAAGTTTTATTTCAAACAGGAGTATCCATGGAGAGTGGCGTTCCTTGAATAACGCTTATTCCGTTCAAATTTCTGTCTTCAATGACAGTAGATCAATGAGACCAAGAGAGGCTCATTCCTCGCAGAGGGTCGAGTAGAAATTTGTTCAGTACCGATACCGGGATCAATATATAAAGTGAATTGGTCCCACGCTACCCCACTTATTAGCTGAATCATCCCTTAGCTCTACCTGGTGGTCCAATTTTGAGTCAGAGGAGTATCAATATAAATATTCGCCCGCAGGTTTATGATGCGTAAGTAACCTCCTGAAAGATGGGGTTTCAAGTGATTACACCATCGAGTAGAATAGTCGCCCCTACTGCAGATATACGGGTGTAAGGAGGGCTTGATGTTCGGTTCTGAAACTCGAAGTCCGTCAGAATAGACTTATTGATAAAGTTTTCTGACGCTAGAGTTTCGATCGCTGCGATAACCTCCCGGTTGACTAACAGGTTTAGCACTCGGGAGAAGCTACTGAGATTGGCAAAAACGCTTCTTCGGGGGTGCGCTGCGTGTGGCCGGGGCGCTGGAACGTTGGCTTCGGCCGCCCAATCTCACTAGTGTCACAGCACCGCAAGGATTGACGGGCCCGTTTCACGGGACAGTCTTTATAAACATGTTGCCCTGGCAATAATGGCATCGCGGCGGGGTCAGATTCAGCCTGAACGACCCGTTCTACTATGTGCTCGAATCGGTGGGTTCTAAAAGAACGTACGCAACTCACGGTGACGGATAGAATCTACGTCACTCTCGCTGACAAATAGAATCTACGCAACTCGTAGGACGGATCAATAATTCTCACTACGACATATAACTTAAACTTATAGTTTACGAAGCAAGTTATCATAGTTGTAGAATTTCCTGACGCTGGTACTTTAATTGTGAAATTGAAATTTGTATCCAATCATCAACGATGCAGCATCTCACTGAGTCCTGAAGATTGGACAATATTGATAATGAATTTTACAGACATTGCATTACTTTTTTAACCGCGGAGTGATTAAAAGAATTATTAAATCAAAAAATTGTAATCTACGTATCAGATTCTGGTGTGGTGATAAGTTGTTTTCAATAGAGCAAGCAGGATTGAAGGATTCATAATACGCATTTTTGATTCGAGATTCCACATTTGCCATCATTAAAGAACTCAGCATGTGTACAGATGAATGCTTTATTGACTTGTCAGTGGAACAACTTCAGCGAACAAAAAACTTCAAAGTAGAAACTAACGCGGAAGATTTGCAGTTTAAAAGTGACGTTCTCAGTAAAAAAGTAGCATTATATATTTAAAAATACTTTTTTGACCGCATGCACGAAATGTTCATTTTTCGAAGTATGTGTTGCATGCCAGATGTACCAATTCCAAAACCGTGGTAAAAGGCAGTTATAAACAGACTTTTTCTAGCTGCTGCGATTGCGTTCTTTAAGCAAGATTACTTTTTCTAGCTGCTGCGCGTGTGTAGTTATAGGAATGATAACCTTGCTTCATTATGTAATTGACGCTTAAGAGACTGATTCTGAGTAGAGAACAGTGATTGCACTAACTCGAAGTGATGAATTACCATAAATGACTGATAAATTACAATATATTTCCGATGAGTTACCGATAATTTCCGAAAATTTTGGAAATGATTGGATACCTGCATTTTCCGGTAATTTAGCAATTTTCCATGAATATCCAGATATTTTGGAAATTTTTGGATTTCTTCCAGAAGGCTTCGGATATGTTCAATTTATGGAAATTTTTGTCAATTTTACCATAAATTTACAAAAATTACCATGAATTTCTGAAAAATTTGTTTTTGTTGTTTTTCAAATCGAAAATTTCCTGTATTTGTTAAGGGCCTTCCCCATGGCTTACTCCTTTTTTGAAACAGGAGGCGGAACCCTAAATTCGATCCGTCCAAACCGAACCGAGTTAAGTCGAGTGGCTCTTCTCTCAACACCCGCGTGACCCTCAACCAAGTGTTTCTGTTTTTTTACATTGGTTAATGGGTCGAGGCAAGAAAATTAGCCGCAACCACGTGCGATCATTTGAAGTCCCTAGTATTAGATTTAGCTTTTTTCAGTGATAATATTGTTTCGCTAGTGTCGCAATTTATCAATTCTGATTGTTCTTAAAAAAGTAAAAAATAAATAAACTTCATAATTTTTTGTTTTATTTTCGTTTTATTCTTGTTTTACAAGAAATAGAAAATAAACCACGTAGCACCCTAGGGCTTATAAAAGCCCTATTATTTGAATAATATTAGGAACTTTATCTCTGAGAAGATGGGTAGGCCGGATTTTACCACAATATTCCTGTTACTGACATGTTAGTGCCATGGTTCTATTCCATGTTGAAAAATGTGGTTCATGTCCGTGCTAAATCTAAAGAATTCAAGATCGATTAGGAGGGTATTTACATAAATGAATAAATTAATTAATGATGACGCAATATCCACTTTTACCCTTCAGAGCATGTAATAATTGCAGTGGAATGTTGTTTTTCAAATTTAGGAATCATTCCTCTAAGAAACAAGTTTGATTTTTCAATAACAGATTCCTTGGCGGTACTCACTTTGATTTTACTGACCAATGAAATATTTAAACATTTTATAACTACGGCATAAGTATGCAAACCTGTCTTTCGTTTATAAAGAACAAATTTTGTGTAGAAAATTCTTAACATTTCAATCCCAGGCTTTCCACGCCTTTGCTGGCGATTCTTAAGTAATAAACAAAATTTATATTTTGAGTGTGAAGTTATCATTTTATAGAAGCTGTAACAATACCTCACCTGTATTTTTAGACGAGTGAGGCTCACGTTTTTTGTTCAACTCTATGCATAAATATCACATCAGCTTACTGACGGAAAATAATAATAGGGGAAACCGCTAAGGAATTTGTTCCTAGAATGAAAGAGAAGATTTCCTACCGTATTAGTTTCGTAGTTCAGCCACGCACTGTCTAGCGCATGGATGCTATGCATGCGGCCCTGCATGTGAACTCTAACTAGTCAGATAAGAAATTTTAAACCATAAATAGTCAGATCGAATATAAAATACTATACCATACAATACCACACTATACTACGTATACTTCTTAACCTATGGTTATATACATAAGATTGGTTGAGGCTGCACAACTATTCGTACTTATCGACATTACTGACATTCTAACAAATGAAATTTTTGACGTCTGAAGTTACCTCTATGGCATTTTTTATTAATTTTTTAATAACGAATTCTTGATCGTTTCTACTTTAATTTTATACCGATAAACATATTGTTTGAACATTTTAGACGTATTTCTCTCAAATAAAATTATTTCTTTAGTTTTTTAATCGAAAAATTCTTCAGTGGTCTTCTTTTGATTCTTGCTGACAAATAAATTATTGACGTCAACTTTTTCAAACATTCCAGAACTATAAATTGGTATAACTGTTTGGCATTGCATATTTAGTGATGCAACACTTCTGTTTTAATCTAGAGTCTAGGAGGTTTAATGAATTCGTTTCTCAGTCTCCTGCCAGCTTTCATGGGATGTTAAACATTTAAAAAAAAGTATCTTTGAACGTGATTAAGTGCATACCTAATTATTATTCAGAAGGTTAAAGAATTAGCTTAAAAACAAACTCACTTTCAAAAATTTTCAAGGAATTACAGAAATTCAGAATTTTAGTTGAATAAAATATACCCTATTACAGATATAAAACAGGTCCAAGCAAAATATGGTGCAAGAATTAGTTTGGATTTTTGGGACTCGTCAGCCATGACCGACTCTTATCTGGTTTCAACCCCTTGGGCCCAGCTCAGGGATGGGATAATTTAGGGTCCTACTGTAACCTTACTTTATACACTACAGATGAATATTGGCACACTTTTCCAGTCCAAAGTCTATATCAATATCTCCTGCGTACACATCGAGGACTCTTAAAGCATTATGAAGCTGTTCTCCATCAGAAGCTATAACCAGGTTTTCCAAATACCTTCGTGTGCACCACGGCTAATCACCTCCTGGCCAGGGATGGGCCAGGATTCGAAAACCCAATTATATTGACACAAATTACCGGAGTCAACCGAGTTCGTGAGTTATGCTCTTTTGACTCACGAACAAACCGCGAAGCTCGTTGTATTTGTTTCCCAGGCGCCAGATAGGTTACTCTATATGAGCCCCGTCGGTTCCGGCCCCGTCGCAACCACTAGGCTAATCAACTAGCTCTCTGTTGTGCACGAGAAGTGGGGTGAGATCGATAGAGTGAGAGAAAGTATTGTCTTAGAAAGTGACGTTGGTAAAATATTTGCAACTCCAATTTGCTGGATTACCATAAGGAAACAAAGAACATTTACTCAAATCAAAAGAAAATGAACACTATAAAATTTAACAAAAGTCGCGCATCCCAGAAATGGTCGACGGATCGCCAGCGTGACCCGCTACCTCCAAAATGGCCGCCCGAGATGCCCGCGCTTGCACCACGTCACCTGGCGTGCATTGCGCGTGCCTAAAACGCGGGAGTCTCGGTCGACGCTCTTCACACTTTACTTTTCGCGCACACTCGGTATCGGAAGTCACACCGAGTGCAGGCCGAGATACGAAACTGATACACTGGGAGAACTAGAGAAAAGGCCACTCACCTCGAAGCCATTGAGCGTATTCCTCCTTATTATTATCAACGTTCTTCTCCGCTTCCTTCCTTCTCGATTCTTCGTGTTGTGCCTGTCGACTGGTCGGTTGGAGTGAAGATGACTGTCCTGTCGATCTCAGCCAATGGGTGCCTTCATACTTCTGCTGCGTGCTGCCCATTGGTCCTTACGTGATGAGTCGAACATGGCCGTTTACTGAATCTTAGCAGCGTGGGGTCGTCCAGCCATGCCGCCGTGCAGGGCTAGTCGCCACGGTTACGTACTGCCTTCGACACTGCTAGTGAAGCTTAACGGTGTGGGGTTGCAGGGCTGGTTCGTCCTAACTCGGTGGTCGACTCAGTACCGCTACTCGCCGCCGGTCGTGGCGCTGCGATATAATGTCGACGGCGAAACATGACTGCTAGTTGTGGCACTTCCCCACTTCGTTGGTGTAACACGGCCGTCTGGTAGTGATGCCATGCCATGGTGTCGCCGATAGAAAATGGCTGCTAGTTGTCGCACCTCCCCATTTCGTCGGTGAAACATTGCCGTCTGGTAGTGACGTGATGTTTTGGTGCCGGCGATGGAAAATGGCCACTCCCTGTGTCACTTCCCCACTTCGTCTGTGAAACATGGCCTTCCGGTAGTGACGCCATGTCATGCGCGGGACTGGTGCGCCGTGCTGGTTTCGTTGCATCCCCCCGTCCTGCTTCTTTGCTGTTGGCTGTCTGCTCGGTGTTTACGAGCCCTCAGTTTGATATACCGTTTCGATCTCGACCCCGTTTACGCCAATTATGAAGGACTACAATATTATTCAAATTGAGGGTACTCTGGCGCTTCGACGTGGATCCTAACTATAAATACATATTGTGTATGATTATTCTATACTTATTTTTCCTGACTGGACGGTAAGAGTGTTCTTATTAATTTTCTCTGGCCGGCCGTTTCTCGGGTTCCGAGGTTAGGTATGGCTTCGGCGAAACCCTGGAAAGTTGTTTTCATAACTTTTTGCGTTTTCTCGAAAACTTCGCTGCAACTCCCCCGGACCTAGCCGAAGCCTAACGGCTTTAGTTACTTGCGCTGTGACCTCGTCTACACTCCTTCAGTCTTTCCCAGCCCGCACTCTCGTGTGACTCCTTTAAAAGGTAACCCCGGAAACATGTTACGTGGAGAAATAAACAAATCAATAAAATAAAAAAATAAACTAAATTATAGCTGGTCTACTGTGGATCCTCTCCCAGGTACTTCCCAGATTCGCATGGCTCTCGCTTACCCTTATCTGAAGCTATATATTATGTCTGGTTATCTTAGGTTCTCCATGATGTGTCCGCCTGGAATAAAAACTAGGTGGTATTTTCCCTAAAGAGCTTAATCTATGTTTTGGGGAATAAAGGACAAGCAGTTTTGGCACTCTTGGTTTATTCGTGGGTCCTACCCGACCCCCTCTTTCGCTCCTCTACATCGCTGCTAATTATCCGAAGTGGTAGGCCGAGAAGAAAAAAAAATAAAGAAGAAAAATAAACTAAATTTCGTAGTTTGGCTATAAGAGAAAAGGAAACAAATGTAAAACATAAAGTGCGAGAAGGAATGTGAAAAATGAAATAATAAAAAAAAAATGTTGTTCGGCTTCGATGGGATCGCCGGAATAGCCCTCAGCGTCCTAGCCGAAGTGTCCTGGGGTGGGACACACCTCTCGGCGATTTCCCCGCCCTCAGCACCTGGTGCATCCGCTTCCTCCCTATGCAATCAAGACCGTGGATCCGCGGCCCCTGTCGCGGGTTGGTCCTGTCTGCGCCTCCAATATAAATGGGCGGGTCGGTGATGTCCCCATGCCCCTGGTTCGCACGGCTTTCAGTGAACGACTACGCCAGAACCCTTCCAGGCATCTTTGTTCGGCCAGTTCGCGGTCGCGCCTAGCTTTCTCGATGCCCGCTGCCACTGCCTCCCGGCTGGAATGCTGTCGACAGGCCCATTCGCGTACGTTCTTGGGTGGTCGGTTCCGTTTCTTCGTTCCCGAAGAACCGTCGCTCGCCTTCTCGCTTGCCCGGGGTCTCGCTGGGCTGTCCCTGCTGGATGTGGAGTCCCTTCGGCTCGGTCTTGAGCCGGTTTTGCTCGGTGGACCGTGGCATCGGTGTGTGGTCGAGTGGTTTCCACTTTCTTTTGAGCCTTGCCCTCGGCTACCGGTGGACCCGGCAGGGCGATGGTCTCCCTCCTGGCGATTGGGTTGGGATTACCCTGTCCGGTTAGTTCCCGTCGTCCCCCAGGGGGTCATCCCTCCAAGGCTGGTGAGATGTCCCAAGCTTCTTGGCGCATCATCCCTATCACACCCTGGATCGCTTGGCAGATTTTTCGGTGTTCCAGACTGTGGTACTCCACTGCATCTGTAAGCAAAAGGGAATCTCATATCGTGTGCGATGTCGTTTGTCTTAATTATTGCTAAAACCCCTTATGGGGCCCCAAGATACATGCTTGCGCAGCTGGCGTGATTCTACTGTACCCTGGGTATGCAAGGGTTTAGGGGGACTATTTAGGGTGGGATTGACTACCTATTGTTCCACTACTCCCCCCTCTCTAGGCGGCCCCTCATCGTGGTAGGGATTTAGCAGTTTCACTGGAAACTTTGCTACTAATTGTCCGTGTTCCGTCCCTAATTCGTATACTGACGGTCCTAATACGCGGACCACGACGTATGGTCCTTGCTTTTTGCCCCCAAATCCTCTCTTTACTCCCCTTTGTACTGAAGATGTTACCTGAGCCTTGCGCATGACCCTGTCTCCCACTTTAAACGCCGCGTGTCGTCCCTTTTTGTCGTGGTTTATTTTCTGACGATCAAACGCATTTCCGTGGTGCAAGGGGACCAGATCTTGGAGCTCCTTCAGTCTGACCATTCTTTGCCTCCACTCCTCGTGATCTGGTGAAGGCAATTCGGGTGGTTCTTCCACCCTTCGGCGCATGTGTTATAGCGCTTTGGTTCCCTACTTAGATTCCAGTAGGCCCGGCTGAACCCCGTCATACTGTGCACGGCCGTGTTGTAGGCGAACCTAAAATTCTTAAGGTATACTTTCCACTGCCGATGGTCTTGGGCTACGTATGCTGCGATCATCGTTTTGAGGACCCAATTCACTCGCTCCACAGGGTCCGCCTCTGGGTGATACTCTGGGGTGGAGGAATGTCAGATTCCATAAGTCTCTGTCAACTCTTGAAACGCCTGGTTGACGTATTCTGTTCCGTTGTCTGAAACGATCACTTTCGGTGCTCCCCAACGGTTCAGGATATGGTCCTCAAAAGCTTTGATAATGGTCTCGGCATTAGTGCGTCTCATGGGCGATAGTTCAACCCATTTAGAATAGAGGTCTTCGAATACCACCAGGTATTTGAATCCCAATGCTGTTTTTGGCCAAGGGCCCATTACATCGGTGACCACTACGATCCAAAGCTGCTGCACTACCCTGCGACCCATTGGACCCGCTGCAGGTCTCTGGTCAGCCTTGATTCACTGGCAGGTGACGCACGATCGTACACACAGAGAAATTTCGCGATACAAGTCTGCCCACTAATACTGGACTGAGGATCTCCGGTATGTCTTGTCGATACCCAGATGTGCGGCTTGTGGAACGTTGTGTACCTCGCCAAAGACATCTTTTCTTCTCTCGGCTGGCACTACCAACTTCCATGCCTCTAGGTCTTCGATTACCGGGTCTATTAACAGATTAGGACGATGTCGATATAACATTTCGTCAACGATCTTCCAACCATGGAATTTTCTTGGGGTTTCCTCCACCTCGCGCAGTCGTTAACGGCACCACTCTTCCTCCACGGGCTCCATGGCAGCTAGAAATTGCTCCTTCCTCCTCACACATCCGAGAAAGGGCATCAGGCACGTGGTGCAAAGATCCTTTCAGGAGTACGACCTCGAAGTTGTATTCGAGCAAGTCAAGTCACGGTTAGACATTCCTTTTCCGTGACCGAATACTTTCTTTCCGAAGTCGCTGGCGTCGGTCTGGATTACGAGCGGGACTTCAAAGTCAGGATATGTAAAAATCGGTGCCGTAGCGATTTGTCCTTTAAGCTTAGCGAACGCGCTTTCCTGTTCTGTTCCCCATTTCCATGGAACGTTCATTCTAAGCAGTCTATTCAGTGGTTCCGCGTCAGTCCCAGAGTCCGGTATAAAGCGACGATACCACGACGCCATCCCCAAGAATCGTCTCAGTTGCTTTACTTTCCTTGGGGCGGGGTAGGAGAAGAAAGGTTCGACCTTCTCCGGATCGACTTGCAAACCCCTTTGATTCACTAGGAATCCGAGATAACGTACGCTCAGTCTCCCGAATTCGCATTTCTTTGGGTTTATAGTCAGTCCGGCACTCTGTAAGCGGTCTATTACTCGTACTACACATTCCTGGTGACCCTTGAACGTCTCATTGATGATGACTATGTCATCGAGGTACCCATAGACGTGAGGCTCCATGTCCGGCCCTATGAGGGAGTATACTAGTCTCTGGAATGTCGCAGGGGTGGTAACCCCACTTCAAATCTAGGGTCGTTATGTACTTTGCGGTACGGAGTTGCATCCTATTTAGCCACCTTGTTGAGCCTACGGTAGTCCACGCAGAATCTATACGTCCCATCGGCCTTCCGGGCCATTAATACGGGATTGAACTCGGTGGGTGTCCCCTGACGTCTATGCTGTGAGTGATGCGATCGGTTGCTAGAAGTAACTCAGGAGGGGGCTTAATTGTTCCAGCAACTAACGTGTCCAGTTCTTGTCGCTCCTCAGCTGTTATTTTTCTGAGGCCGCAACACTGGTTTAACGTTGTCGGGTTTTCGTCTCCCCTCTCCACTTCCAGCTCAGTACCCTCTTCGGTATAGTGGTGGACTAATTCTGTGGTAGTCCGCCATGAACCAAGCTCGTTTACTGCCATCGTGCACTATTCCGAATGTGTGCATGAAATCCATACCCAAGAATACTTGTTCTCCAATGCTCGGAACAATATGGATCTTCATCATTCGCGAAACATGATCGACTTCGATAGGGAGATAACATGTGGCTGACCTTGGCTGACAGTACCGTCAGCAGTTATAACCGCTTGGTTCGGTGTCGTGTGCAATGTTGCCTTGTACCCTAGTTTTACGGAGGTGGAAGACCCTGCACCTGTTTTCATCGTGGGTGCCGGCCTTCCTTCCGAAGTGCGTTCCGAGCCCTTCTGGTACCGGGGACCTCTGTCATTACGCCTATTGGCTCCCTCGGTCGTGAACTTGTTCGACTGTTCGTCCTTAGCCGAGTTGGCTCCTGTTCCACCCTTCTCGACTCCAATCGCTGCGATAAGCATTTTAATCAGGTGTGCCAACTCGGGTGCCTTCTGTGGAGTATTTCTATCATCTGAAGTCGGCGTGATAGCCGCCACAGAACTGTTCTTTTTGGACTGTGCCTCCTTCCCTTTGTACGCATATTCTGGGATAAGGGACTTCTCGGGCGATGGGGGGACTATAGCCTCGCCTGTCGTGGACGTAACGCGCTCATATTCCGCCGCTAGCACCGCGAGACCGTCGTAGTCTGTAAATTCGTAACGTCTGATGGCCCGCCTAAAGTCGGACCTGATATTCGCATATACCCTATTCATTTGGACCTCGAGATCCATTGGCCTGGTCAAGAGCTGATAGAGCCCGTACATGCAGGTCAGATAGTCTGCTACCGGCACCTCTTGGCCTTGCCTGCTCCTCCAGCCTCTCTTGGTAGAAAGCATCCCCAAAGCGGGCTTGAAAATGCCGCTTGCACTGGACCCATGTGCTCCATCGCAATCTGTTCTGACGGAATCAGTGCCACGCAATGTCCTTCAGGAGGAAGGGAATCGCAACTAACAACTCCTCGTCTATAAGGAAAGAGACGGCTCTGCCCTCTTGGACCCTCTACAAGAAGTTGTCCACACTTGAGCCCTTTTTTCCGCTGAAACTGACCTTCAACCTTTCACGATTCTTGTCACGTCTCTTAGTTTGCTAAAGGGTCGCATGGGGCCTCGCCCCCATCCCTGAGCATACCCGTGACTCATGGTGGCTTCCGGTTCATATTCGCGCGTAGCTCCTGGCCTAAAATCTTGTTCAGACGAGCGGTTCCTGGTTCCGATTATGTTTACGATTGATGGTCGGGTTCATGCACATGGTACACGAGGCCTGCGAGTATTTTTTCAAAGCAGCGACAAGAGCTGACGAGTCACATGACTTCATCGATCGCTGTGATTGGATACGAGCAGCGACGACTGTGGCCCGATCGAAATCGCCGCGGTTGAAAATAGAGAGAAACCTAAACGCGCAACCCGAACCGGGACCGTCTGAACACGGCTTAAGTGTGTGTCTTTGCGCATAGCCCTCATTATTCCGGTCTCTCATGCCAGCCGTGGGAGTACCTGTTCTGCGGGGCGCGACTCTGCTCTCTATTCTGTCGCCATGGCTCCCAGTACGGCCCATTTTGTCTCTGTGCGGTCGTTGGGACATATTGCGTTCTAATGTCCTGGGTATAACTAAAACTCGCACCTTGGTATCGTCGCGCGGGTTCATGCCCTCCGTACCCTGTGTCGTACGACCTATGTTTGACTTGCCTTGGCTCTGAAAATTCTGGTGGCCCGTACCTGTCATAATTTTCGCTTCTACCTTTAGTTCGCTCCAACCGTTCGTATTCGAACGCTTCCCCTCTTCCTGAGTTCGGGTTCTTTTGGGGGAAGAGGCTCGAAGGTGGGTAGTGATGGGCGGCCCGATCCGTTCCGGGCCCCTCTCGTTACCATAGCCTGTTGCTCGCCGTGATCAGTCGGAGCGAGTTCTCGTGGGTGAGGCTCCGGATAACACCCTGGGTACCGGTAACCCGCTGTTTCTGCGGTCCGTCCCGAGTCTTCTATTTCGTAATACGGTGTGTCTATCTTAAGTGGAGCATCTCGATTCCGGCTGTACCAGTCGTTGCTCGGGCACGTGTCTCATATTACCGCGGTTATGGAAATCGGCTGCGAGGTGGTTACTAGGGAGGCACACGTTAGGGCCCTGACTGTCGGTGGGTAAAATGCCGTCTGACCGATTGGTCCACTTGCCAGGGTGTCGTCACACTACTGCTTAGTGGTACCGAGGCTTGGTTATCCCGGTCTTGTCTCGGCCAGCCCTGAGCCCTTCCGGGACTCTCCGACCTCCAACTTGCCCCTTGGTACTGCTAAACTACAGCACTTCCCCTGAAAAAACTAAATAAGCTAAATGTCAGGACGTGCCTGTTCGCTCGTATATCGCGCTGGCCCTAGTCATTGTTCCGCGGGGCCTAGTATTGACTTTCGCGAAACGAGTATCCCCGTACCTAGTGCTCCTCGCGTTCCCCCCAACCGATGTTTCTGCCTGAGTATGTGGTGCCACTGCCCCTTAATCCCCCCTCCACATATCTCAACTGGGAGGTAGGGTGTAGGTTGGTGATAGCGCACCTCTCAAGTCCTGGTTTCCCCCATCCCTGGCCATTGTCGGTGCCCATGGGCGGTCGTCCCCAACATCGTGACGGATTGGTGAAACTCGATCTGCTGTCTGGTAACCTCTGGGGGACCCTATATATTCGCACCGGTCCCCTCGTCCCTTGGTACGAACTCCTGGGGGTCGTCATCCTGTGGGTACCAGGGTACCGCCTGGTCAACCCCTGACGCGCGAAATACCGCCCCAGTCGCTCCCGCAGCACCTCATCCACCCCGCTAGTATTTAGCTTCAACCCTCTGAGGATTGGCCTAAGAACCTCTCCTGTTAGGTCGTTTGCCCAGCTTGGTAACTGCGCCATTATCGCGCCTAGACTGACCTTAGATCGCCTATCCTGACCCTCGATCATCACTTCCGATGGAGCTACGGTTACGGTCCTATAGTCTGTTCCACGAGAGAACGAATTTCTGAAACGACGAAATTTCGTTCTCTGCGCGCATCTTGTCAAAGAAGGGGAATCGTAGGCGTGAGTATTTGTCTGGGCCTATTGTAACTGTCACGTTCGGTCCGCTCATCTGGCCCTTGGTCAAGCTACAAAAAATGTAGGAAAAAACTTGGGTCAGTGTATTTGAAATAATTGTGTCGTCTTTTAACAGCGATTGGCTGTCGACCAAACGAAAAAAAATGTGTCGACGCCTTCTTTCTTAAAAACTTGCGCGGTCAAATTCGTTCTCTCGTGGAACAGAGTATACTATATTCAAGTCGACTACCTCCAAAAAACAAAAAAGTGACCTGAGAAACTCGGAAACTGGTGACGCTTTCCCCTTATTCCCTTGAATTTATTTTCGGACTACCGAAAATTACACGCAATTCTCGAAAAACTCCCAAGCTTACACGTTCCTCTCAGAGTTCTCCGAAATCTTCCCAAATTCCGATACTCGTTTTTATCCGTCTGAGACAATTCGCGAAATTTTCTCTTTAAACCAGAAAAAAAATTGTTAACAATAAAATATTCCTGAAAAAAAGAAAATTGAAAGGATAAAAGGAATGAAAAAAATGCACTAATTCAAAAAAAAAATTAATTAATTAAAAAACGAAATTTTCCAATTAATACTCTGTTCGAGTTTTTAACAGAGGTAGCATGGATCCAATGTATTCTGCGCAACTATCTATTACCTAGTTTATTTGCGCAAAAAGTATAATTATTATTCCAAGTTAACAGGGGGTGAAGGGATGGTACTTAATCCTAGAAGCGAGAGTCAAGCGGACACGAGAAAAGCAATAGTACATTATGCAACAAGGGGCAAAAGTAGAAGATTTTTCCCGCGGGTGAGTTTACTGCCCGAACAAGAATACTGTTCCAGAGGGTGCGTTTACTGCTCGAGCGAAGCGAGGGCAGTAAGCACACGATGGAAAAATATTCTCGTAAGGGCAGTATAATCACCCAAGGGAAAAATATACTTTTGCCTGGTGTTGCATATAGTATTTTATTCCACTCTCGACTGAAAGTCCACTTTTTGGTCCTAAAAAGCGGGGTCGAAACAAATTCGCATTCTAGGGAGATTTTTTAAAAATTAAAAAAGTTTTTCGAAATTTTGAACTTTTTGAAAATGTTGGATTTTTTGAAAATTTCGTATTTTTGGAAAATTTCGAATTTTTTGAAATTTTTGAATATTTTGAAATTTTTGAACATTTAAAATTTTTTGAAATTTTTGAACATTTTGAATTTTTGGAAAGAAATTTTGCCTTGAAAAATTTTACTTTCGCCCCGCTAAATTTTACTTTTGCCCCGCTAATTTTACTTTTGCCCCGCTGATTTTACTTTTGCCCCGCTAATTTTACTTTTGCCCCGCTAATTTTACTTTTGCCCCGCAAAAATATTTTTTGGGAAAAATATGCTACTTTCGCCCCGCTTATCAGGGGCAAAAGGTGGATTTTTCGGTCGGGTGTGGAATAAAAATTAATATTAACCATAGTAAGCAGGCAGGTATATTATACTACTGGTCGACGAATTCGACCAGTAGTACCACGTGTGCACCACGGCTAATCACGTCCTAGTCGGGGATGGTCCAGGTTTGGAAAACCCAGTTATATTAAATTTGAGTGCCACTTACCTGCGGCTGCGACACAAATTACCGCAGTCAACCGAGTTCGTGAGTCACACTCTTTTGACTCACGAGCAACTCACGAAGGTCGTTGTGTTTGTTTCACAGGCGCCAGATAGGTTACCATATCCGAGCCCCGTCGGTTCCGGTCCCGTCGCAACCACTCGGTTAATCAACTAGCTCTCTGTTGTGCACTAGAAGAAGGGTGAGATCGATAGATTGAGAAAAAGTATTGTCTTAGAAAGTGACATTGGTAAAATATTTACAACTCCAATTTGCTAGATTACCATAAGAAAACACAGAATATTTATTTAAATCAAAAGAAAATGAACACTATAAAATTCAACATAAGTCGCGCATCCCAGAAATGGTCGACGGATCGCCAGAGTGACCCGA
>CAKNWW010298581.1:0-10691 GCA_932074435.1 Andricus kollari | reverse complement strand
TATAATTCTATAACAGGAAACAAAATGACTCTGACTTTTCATAATAAACTAAACTACGTATTTTGAATGGGATTTACAATTTTAATAATTAATAAATAAATAAAATAACAACAACAACCTCAAAGAACATTCTAATCGAAAGTGAAATAAAAACAGACTCAAAGGACAATCGAATCCAAAGACATACAAAAACAGATTTATAGGACAAGCGACACCAAAACAAGAAATCTCCACGACAATTGACAACACGGACAAGTTTTTCGTTTTTTCTTCATATTTGTTTCAGAAAGAAGACAACCATGTGGGAGGATCAGAAGCGAAAAAAAAATAACGAGAGAACAGGAACTTAAGGCAAAAAACTAGGGACAATTGTAAAGAACTACAATATCAATTTAGCGAAGAATTAATACTTGAGTTTGTTTACATACCACATAACCTTTTTGATAACGAAAAATAATTAAATTTAGAAAAACTTTACAACCTCAGACTCCAACAGAAAAATTTACTTATAATGAAACCGAAACATAATTATTGACTAGATTTAAAATTAATTAAGAAAAACTTTGTTGATAATGTCAGACTTGGACAAAGACATTACGAAAATTTTAAGTATATACTCAAACACCCGCGGGGGGTAACAGAATTGTTACCATTATATGGAACTCGGTGACGGCCCTGCACGGAAGGATCGTCGGGCCGCACCCGAATCGAGGCGAAACCTCCCGAGGAGTCCCGAAGCTTCGGGGCGATGTGCGTGCCGTCACCGGACTAGCCAGTCGTTCGAAGAGAAACCATTTTAGGTCAAGTACGGCGACCCACTCGTGCCACGATCCAGTGGCTGCTCCTAGGATACCAGAACCCTTCAAGTATCTCAACGCGTTTGCCGGCAACCGCCACGGGCCGACAATCATTCAACCGAATGGAAGTGGTTAATAAACCATACATTAGTTTTTACGAATCATTAGTTTCATTGTGTCTAAGCCTTAAACCTGAATTGAAAATTATATTGTAGCAAAAAGAAAAATTACAGGTAGATAGATTCGTTTAGTCCCTCACAGATCGTCATTAATAATATCTTTGTCGAACTTCTAACCTCAAATCTTCTTTTCAAATATCATGTGCGAATTTAATTATAAATTCTTATCTTTAAATATATGTGCTAAGGTTTGCCTTCAATTGGAAAATTAACCTGCTGAGATTTTGCTGACCAGTCATTTTGAGAGTTGTAAAGAACTATGAAACATACGGAAAATAAGATCGTATAACAGTGATCTTGATCAAGGGCCATCCTGCAGCGAACACGGCTTTCTATTTGATCTACTTTTACCCAACCGCAGCTGTGTCTCAGAAAGAGTGACCACTGAATCTTTTCTGCCTACTGATGTCTATTGTCCATTACATCTATGTGTGTGTACTTGAGCGACATTGATTAGTCAAATTTGTTCATAAATGCCTTTGTTGACGAACCTGTGAACATTCTCTATTTACACCTTTACATAGCTATTTAGTGTTTCGTACCTGTCAAAAACCAAGAACTTCAAGTTTTCTTGCATGTTTCAATCGCGATCCTATTCATTTTGTGTTAGTTAAGAAAGCTGAATATCATCAGCTAGAATATCATCAGTTTCATTTTTTTTACATTTTTGACCAAAAAATTAATTCTGAAACCCAGTTAAAACATTTGAGATACAGAATCCATTAATCCCATGAGAACTGAAATTGTTCCAAAAATAGTTGTTTGGAGTCATAGAAGACGAGTCAAAAATGTATACCTGATATTTTTGAAGAAATCGCTTCGAACTATATTCTGTATAGTTTTGCCTCATCATTCAAGTTTGCAAAATTATATATGGTCTTATAATTTTTTGACTTTTTCCAGAGAACACAGAATATGAATATCATTTATTGTGGAGAAGTTCCCATCGAATCTCGTATTTTTTATGGAGATGCATATACAGGAAAAAATATGTGCCGTAACGTAATTGATAAGCGTATAATGAATATCATGATGAGGATATTTCAACTTGCGCGCTTGTGTTCTGCCTTCCGTTACGTGATTGGATTCTAACTGAACCTGGACCCCCCGCCCCCCACCTGCAGGTTCGGCAGTGTCTTGTCGCAGTGTAACTGTTGTACAAATTGTGAGCTTTCGAAATTTTGTGTTTAGGTATTTTTTGTTTCGTTATTATATTTATTGAGTGTGCGAGAAAGCGTAGTGATAACACCATCTTGCAAGGGGAATTACTAAAGAAGATCAATTTGGATCAACGAAATTGTGGTGAGTACATTATTATACAAAAGCAAAAGCGTGTTTATTATTATATCATAAATTCTTTACCGTAGTTACCCTTTATTTCCTTCAGTTTATGCGAGCAGGATATCTGCAAAGTGCAAGCTCGATGGTACGACATATGCTAACGGCAGGATGCCAGCATGTCGTTCCGACAGGGCCTGACGGCGTAATGAGCAACATATTCACCGCATCTGTCTCAAGGTCTACCGAAATGGCCTGCTGATCTATCCGCAGAGCCTGCCGGCACTGTGCAGTTAGTGGCCCGGGAAATTGCTGTCTGCTATCTGTAGCATCATTCATCTGACGTTGATAAGCTAAATTTGGCTGAAGATATTTGCCCAGATCTCACACCTTTCACAGCCTGAGCAACTCTTGATCTTCGATCTTGCACTAATGTATGAGTACCAGTTTTTCCGAGAGAATGATGTAACTGTACAATTTCCGAAGTTAAACTGCCGCGCGCCAGACCTGCAGACCATCAAGGTCCTGAAGGTCGACGCAGTTTGAGTGGGAGGCATTTTCTTTGAAAAATTTAAAATCATCAGCATAGCGCAAAAAAATTAGGTTCTGATTGTTTTATAAACATCATTCACATGCAGGATGAACATGAGAGGACAAAAATACGATCCCTGGGGTACGCCAAAGGTTGTAGTGTAGGGGCAGAGGTTTGTGATGCAGAACTACTTCTCCTTAGTTCATGCCAATGTTAGCGGAAACTAAACTGTATTGCATACTGTATTGTGTCGGGACTGTAATTAGTCACTTAACTTCGGTTACAGTTTATGCATACGGGAATTACAATCCCATTGTTCCATTCAGATGGAAAAACCCCATCATAAATTCATTTGTTGAAAATTAGATTTAAAGATTCGATCACTCATGGGAAACATGACTTCAGAAGAAAGGAAGTGGGAGCACTATCTGATCCCAAACCTTTATTCATGTTAAGATTGATTAATTTCGTTTCAATTTCTTCTACACTAATGTATGCAATCGAAAGATGCAGCTTGATTGACTTGTTGGGATGGGGTCAAATATATTGATTACAATATTTTGCAAATAAGTAAGACATGAGATTAGAATTTTTTTGGAAAAAAAAAAACCTAAAAAAAACTAAAACAAACCTAAAAAACTTTTAAAAAAACCTAAAAAATACTACCCGAATCGGGAAGTGTCACGCTTACCCCTAGAGGCTCGCCGAAAGGGAAATAGCTTAATGATATACAGTTATGATGGAATTTCCGATGTCCTTAATATACGCATCGTAAGATTTATCACATAGATAAATATTCTGATGGTATGAGCAGCTTTCTTAAGTAACACAAAATGAATAGGATCTCGATTGAAACATGGAAAAAAACTTGAAGCTCTTGGTTTTTGACAGGTACAAACCACTAAATGGCTGTGTAAAGGTGTAAATAGAGAATGTTCACAGGTTCGTCAACAGAGGCATTTAAGAACAAATTTTACTAATGAATGTCGCTCAAATACACACACATTGAAGAAGAGTTAGCTTTCTTAAAATCAAGTCGCATGCTGTTAAGCGCAAGTATGTTGATGGGTCCTTGTTTGCAAGATAATAATTAGTAATCAATTAAAAGTAATGGACAATAGAAATCAGTAGGCAGAAAAGATTCAGTGGCCACTCTTGCTGAGACACAGCTACAGGTGTATAAAAGTAGATCAAATAGAAAGTCGTATTCACTGCAGGATGGCCATTGATCAAGATCACGGTTTGAGCATACATAGGGTATGATGAATAGTCACGATCTTATTTTCCGTATTTTTCATAGTTCTTAACAACTCTCGAAATAACTGGTCAGCAAAATCTCACCTATGTATCTGCGAAAAAAAATATATTATTTCCGAAGTTAATTTTTGCGTTGAATTCGAATCTGGTCTCTATTTTCTAACATTAGCTTTTATTTCATAGTAATTTGCAATTTAATTTTGTCATGAACAATTTTTAATCATATTGCAAAAAAATAGAAATTCGCTCTAGTATTAACTATTTTAGAAATATGTCTAATTTCTCCATTGAAGGCAAACGTTAGCACATACATTTGTAATCACATATGAATTAAGAATTTAATATTTCATATAGGAAATTGATCATATCAAATTTAAAATAAATATATTTGAAGGGGGCACTTCTGAAGATAAGAAATTATAATTAAAGTCGCACATGAAATTGGAAAAGAAGATTTGAGGTTAGAAGTTCGACAAAGATAATATTAATGACGATCAGTGAGGGAGTGAATAAAATCTACCCACCTGTAATATTTTTTCGCTAGAATATCATTCTCAATACAGGTTTTGATTTTTAATTTACTCATTTAGCTCACATTATTACGGGGGTAAGACAGAAGAGGGAGAGTGGGAGTTGGAGTACCGAGATAAGGGCTTAGACACAATGAAACTAATGATTCGTAAAAACTAAGGTATGGTTTATTAACCGCTCACATTCGGTTGAATGGTTTTCGGCCCGTGGCGGGTGCCGGCAAGTGCGTTCAGATACTTGAAGGGTTCTGGTATCCTAGGAGCAGACACTGGATCGTGGCACGAACGGGTCTCCATAATTGATCCGAAATGGTTTCTCTTCGAAGTTGACGGTAATCCTGGAGACGTGATGGGTGAGAGCAGGATCGACACTTAGCACAGTTGGGAAGAACGAGAAATACGGAAAGGTGGAAAGTAACGTTCCCAATATGGAGCACAGAACGACTGGCAAGTTCAGTTACGGCACGCACGTCGCTCTGACGCTTCGGGACTCCTCGGGGGGTTTCGCCTAGACTCGCATGCGGCTCGGCGATCCTTTCGTGCAGGGCCGTGCCGCGTTCAATAGAATGGTAACAATTCTGTTACGATTTCCCTCCCCCATGGGGGTACGGGTATATACTTGAAATTTCCGTAATGTCTTTGTTCATCTCTGATAGTATACAAAAAAGGCATTTGATCAAAGTTGTGCAAATCTGCTGTTTCCTCTTTTTCGTTGTCAAAAAAGTTATGTGGTATGTAAACAAACTCAAGTATTAATCTTTCGCGAAATTTATATTGTAGTTCTTTACAATTGTTCCTAGTTTTGTGCTTTAAGTTCCTGTTGTCTTGTTATTTTTTTCGCTTCTGATCCTCCATGTCTTTGTTTGACTTTCGATTCGATTGTCCTTTGAGGTTGTTGGTGTTATTTTATTTAGTTATTAATTATTAAAATTGTAAATCCTATTCAAACTACGTAATTTAGTTTATTAACAAAAAGTGAGAGTTCTCTGCAGCTTCTGCGGCCCAGCTGCAGTTGCTGTGAGCTTACAAGATAATGTGCATGCCATGTTTGCGATTTGCTGACTGTGTACATGTATTCTTTCATGTTTCTTATGATTCAAATAAAGGCAATTAGGCACGCCATTGTGTAGAACTGAGCGCAATTACTCTACGATTCGATCCTTATTTAACATCTTGGGGATCAGAGCTAGATTTATATTCAAGAAGATTTTTTTCTTACATAACACTAGACTTGAATCCGTGCTGCATAGCATAAAATACCTTAAGTTTAACGTGTCAAAGCATCGTACGAAGTATGATCTTATCGCAGTTTTACCAAGGCTTTATAGCGAAGCGAATGACCTCAGTGAATCTCCAGATTATTTCGATATCTCTCTGACCCATTTTGAACTAGTACTTGAAAACTCCATTTACCTCAGAGACAAGAGTGCTGCATAACCAATTAGCTTGCACACCACACGTGAATTAAGATTCTTGTTAAATTAAGTCTTATTTAATTTTATTAGTTTTTACTCATATAATAATATATAACAATAAAGTAATTTGAAGGCGTCTTACTAGTTCCTTGCATAAGAAGGCACTTTAACCTTCTACTTCGTTGAAAAAGAGTCTTCATCGTTGACCCAGTAACTTTCGCACATAGATTTACTGCTAAACATTCCAGTTGAATACAATTTGATGAAAAAGCATCGATATGAGAATCGTCCACAAAATTAATTCCGTAAAGGTTAATAACTCTTAAATTTGGCGTTGCAGATTTTAATTTATGGACATTGATAACTTCGTAAATTTCTTCCTCTTCTTCTTCGACCTTTTCATATGTACCTGTGAATTAAAAAGATTTTATTTTTGAAAATTCTTGAACACACGGTAATGCATACATTGGGCTTATTTGCGTAGCAGCAATTTTTGCTACGGTAGAAGAAGCTGCTCCATTCGGCACCCCATCGGGGACATTCTATTCATAACCTACAATACTAAATGGTTGCTTAGCATAGAAGTTTTTCTGAAAGTAGCGAAAATTGCTGCCGTGTAAATAGACTCATTACTTTGCAGTATACATTCTCCAATTGCATTTTGTGTTGGCACCTAGCGCCGCTAACCTAACTCAACATAGAAGAGGAGAGGTAACGATACAGTCTGGTCACTAAGCCGCAAAAATGACCCTGACCCTGCATGTTGTGACGAAATCGTGCAACTTTAAGTAAGTGTTCTGGGACCTGTATGGATCTGATTTAAAGTTAAAACCACTTTGCTCCTTCAGGAAGAGGCCACACATTACAATGTTTTATAAACAAGCACAGAAATTTTTTACAGTAACCGAGGAAAAATGTGGCTAAAATTCTAAATCAACTCAATTTATGCCCCAGAACACCTATGTAAAGTTCCTTGCTTTCATTGGAAAGTGCAAGGTTTTTCCGTCTATTTTTCAGCAAAATAAATACACAGGCCGGAAATGACACTTTGAAAAGTTCACTAAGGTTCAAGAATGTTTTTACGAGACAATTTTTAGCGTTAAATCCGAACCTTGCTGCAATTTGCCAAAATTCAATTAACACATTTTTTATTCTCTAAATAATGTCCACTGGACTTTTTGTAAGAGCGAATTCATTGAAACTCTGCGTTGAAGGGTTTTTTGGTAAGTTAATAACGAAGTAAAAAACAAAATTTAAAAGTTAAAAATGGCGGACCCAATATGATTTGGTAGAGAAAATGGTAGAATAGGCTGCGAACTAGACAACAAGGAAAGGTAGACCAGCGATCCCGCCAACTAAGGCGAAAAGTCAGTGATCCGGCGAACTAAGGCAAGATCAATCGGTGATCCTACAAACTAAGACAATATCAGTCAATGTTTCAACAAACTAAGGTAAGATCAGTTGGTGATTCTACTGTTAGCGGTTTCAAATAACATTTATATTCGAGCCATGCGTAAGAGGGAGTAAGAGTGTGTGGGTGAACTAATGGCGAGAGCGTCAGTCGCTTGCGAGTTGTCGAAATGAGAAATAAAGCGAAGGTCTATGAGCGATAAACTGAGCGTGTGCGTAACCGAGATTAACCGTGCGAGTTTACTGATAATTCTGAGAATTTACTTAAACTCTATATAATTTGTTATTGCTTACCCATCAATATATTATACGTTAACTCTACTATTCGGGAGTGCGAATTATTCCAATTAAAGCTATCCTCTCCACTAGCGTGGTCTGTGTGCTTGTGACTAAGCTGTTTGGTACTTCCAAGATTTCAGAAGTGGGATTTATTGATATGTTTGGAATTCTCGATCGATAAGTGGACAGTGTGATTTCCATTAGTGGTTTTGTGTGGAAAATAACCAGTGAATTGCGTGCAATTTTTTTCGAGACGCTTAAATTTCAAGATGTCGGCTATCACACCACAAGCGTATGGTACAAGTTGCTGAGCCTATGCTACCTGAATCTTCGGAACGTTCCAGCGGAACATTCAAGGAAAGTTCCCGGAACATGTACAACGTCGCGTAAACCGTAAGTGATAGGACAAAATCCATGTAAGTTTATGATACGGATATCATATTATAGTGTAATATATGTGGTATTCAAAACTCAAAAGTGACATTGATTTTTACCTATCTCTTACGGCTTACAAGATAATTGTTGTTGAAAATAACAATAATAGAACGTTCCCCTCAGGTCCTAGTGAAACTTTCCCAAGGGGCGGACATTTTACACGATCCGGGAAGGTTCATAAACAAAGGTTTTTGAAGAAGAAAAATGTTTATCTAAAAATTTGAAAATACTTATATACAATATTTTTGAAACCTTGGATCCTCCAAGGGCGTCGATGATCAAGATGATGACCTTAACAGAATATTCCAGGTATAACCGTCGCAACTCCCTTATAAGGCCTTTATACCTCTCTTTCTTATCATTCTCCTTGGCTACGACGTTTTTGTCAGCTGGTGCCGAAAATTCGATAACGAACATGGTTCGTAACTCTATTTCCCTAGGAGTGTTTAGCGGAGCGGTATTTGCGCTAATGCCGTAAGAGTGACAGAGATGGTAATAAAGCATTTTTAGTGCCGCATTATGCCTTTGGATTGTAGGTCCTTCCCGCATGAGCTGGACAACTAGAAAGTATGTGTCCTAGATGCTCGGGGTGTGCAAGACATGCTCTGGAGCTATCATCGTGAATTTCTTGGCTCAAAATGTGGTGACGGTATGCTAGAGTGGAAATGACACCGTCTTGACATACCAAAATGAAACCCTTCGTGCCCGACTTCAATCCGGGCGATTTAAGGAAAGCAAGCGTTAGCTCATACGACATCGACAGATCCTCCACATTTCTGTGGTAGATGCCGTGCATCTTCTTGTCGAGAAGCTGTTTGCGGAAGTTTTTCTCCTGTGTTTTCTCAATCCCCGCCTTCAGGAGTGAATACTCGAGATGGATAAGATTTGATGCATTTTGCTCACCCCTGATATTGAAGTCAATGCCGAATATTTCAGCAGCCTCCTCAGCTGCTTTGTACAGAAACGCCCCTTTACCCATTTCTTCGAGTTTCCTGACCATTTCAAGAAGAGGGTCTTGTCCATTTGCGACTATATGTGCTGTACCCAGAATAATCCTGTTGTGAAGACATTCAAGATTCAGTGTTCCGCGACCACCTTGACGGCGTGAGATGTAAAGTCGCGGAACAGAATAATTAAGGTGCATGCTTTTGTTCGTGTGCATAACCTTTCGGGACCCGATATCGAGAGATCTAAGCTCGTCCTTCGTCCATGGAAACACTCCAAATGAATAGAGTACCGCCGGGATAACAAGCATCTTCGTCGCAGATACTTTATTCCTCGCCGACAGTTCGGAAGACCAAATCCGTCGGATGAGACGGCTCTATTTGCATAGGAGGGTATCCTTTATAGATGTCACGTCCTGAATTAGCCATTAAATTTTCCGTTCTTCAAATAAACCTTGACGCATTTTTGTGACCCGAACTCCATTTCAATCTCTTGGGTGTACTCTTTGACCATGCCTAGAGCTAGATGTAGTTTCTCTTTATCTTTAGCATAAATCATAAGATCATCCATGTAAAATACATGAGTGACCTTATGCTTTCGATTTCCAGGTTTGCCGCAGAGGTAATCTACGGAATCGTGAAGTGCAAGAGATAGTGGCAATAATGTGAGGCAAAAGAGGAGAGGGCGCATGGTGTCGCCCTGAAACACACCTCTCTGCAAGGTGACACTATTAGTGATCACACGATGTTTTCCAGATGAGATAGTAAATCTGGTTTTACAAAGCGGCATTGATCTCTCTATGCACTTCACGATGTGTGTATAAAGCTGTAAGCTTTCCAACAGACAGATGATATGTCTATGGGAGGTTGAATCGAAAGCTTTCCGGTAATCAATCCAGGCCATCGCTAGGTACCTTCAGACAAGTTATTGGCCTGTAATTTTTAGGGTCAGCTAAGTTTCCCGTCTTCGGCAGGTGCACTGTGCGCCCTTCCACCAACCACTCCAGAATAGTCTCCTCCGACTTTCGATATGAGGTGAAAATGCGAGCCAGATGCTCGTGGGTTGAAGGATACATCTTCCACCAGGAGTTCTTGATACCATCTGGTCCCGGAGCGGAATAGTTTTTCATGCCTCTTAATATTTTTTTCACCTCCTCGGTAGTGCTAGGTGGGCATTTCTTCTCTGGTGTTATGAGGGAACACAGCTCCTTGAAGCTATTTATATTCTGTGTGTTGTTTTTAATTGGATGCTGGACTTCGTAGACTTCTCACGCCTACCTCCTGAGACAAATAGGTTTTACTAAAATGAATGCAAAATCGGAAAGCGGGGATTGAATTTTACTCATTTACAGTGCCAAACTCACTTTCGAACGAAATCCTAGCTGCTCGGGTTCGCTAGATATATGACTTTAGCCTGTACCTACCCGAATGAATTGATTACGTTACATGTTATCACACTGATGAATTATAGATTATGTTAATTGTACTGAATTATCCATGAAATACTCCTCATCATATTGCCGAGGATATCCTATCCTCGAGGATAGGATACACGGTATAGAATTTAAGCAAACTTGCAAGCGTGTTATGCTTCTTAAAAATCACCTAGGTGACTTATTTTAAACATTTCCATAA
>CAKNWW010298578.1:0-15214 GCA_932074435.1 Andricus kollari | reverse complement strand
CTGCCCATTTTATGAACAGGGTCTTGTATATTTGCGACTATATATGCTGTACCCAGAATAATTCCAGGTGAGATGGTAAATCTGGTTTTCAAAAGCGGCATTAATCTCTCTATGCACCTCAAGATGTGTGGATGAATCCTATCATTTAGGATAGCTGTGAAGATCTTATACAGTGTGTTCAGACAAGTTATTGGCCTGTAATTCTCAGGGTCAGGTAAGTTTTCCGTATTCGGCAGGAGCACTGTGCGCCCTTCCACCAACCACTCTGGAATAGGCTCTTTCGACTTTAGATATGAGGTGAAAATGCGGGCCAGATGCTGATGGGTTAAGGGAAACTTCTTCTACCAGAAGGCCTTGGTACCACCTGGTCCCGGAGCGGAATAGTTCTTCATGCCTTTTAATACTTTTTCCACATCCTCGGTAGTGATAGGTAGTATACAGTGGATGGTGGACTTCGTAGACTTCTCGCCAAAATGCCTCGAACTCCTCTGGCGTGGACGGGTGGACGACAGTAACTGGAGGGTCTTGGAAGAGTCGAGATGGGTCAGGCAAAAACTGCTGATTTTCTCCTACCAATCTCTCTCTCCGCTCTAAACTTCTCCTAGCGTTAGATAGTACTCGTATTCTGTCAACAATATGCTGCCTGGTGGTCAGTAGCTTTGACTTGTTGAGCGTGTGATGATGGATTAGCAGTTCGCGCGCGAACTGTCGATCCTTGGCAGTGAAAGTCCTGCCAGATGTTATGCATTCAAGCACACTTTGAATGCGGGACGCGTACTGCCTTACCCACCCTATCTTTGTGCTGAGTTGATGCAATCGTCTTTTGGTCTTATGATCAACCGTTGGTTTTGTTTTATGGTTTGCATCTGTGAAAGCTCTCGCTGCATTATACACACTACAATTGATAGACCAGAGGTCGGATTCTTCGGAAAAATCACCACGAAATTCGTCATCCAGTTCAGCCAGATCTTTGGGCTTAAGATAAACCTGAATGTTGATGTTTCTCCGGGACCTGAAGCACCGCTCTTCCTGCATTGAATGTCTGCTCGCGTTTGGTCTCACTGTCGCCTCTTGCTCCTGTTGCAGGCTTGTTTTGAATGCGGTTGAGTAGGCGTTCCGCTTATATAACCCCTTTTCCGGAGTTCCTCGGCACGGTTTCACAGACGTTTATGCGAAAAATGCCAGAGCTCTGGGTGTTTCTCGCACCACCGAGTATGAAATCGCGCCATGTAAGCTTTTCGTTCAGCGGCCATACTGATATCATAGCACTCCAGCAGGTCGTCCCTAAATTGATCCGTCCACTAAAAAGTAATGAGATTCTGCCGGTTCATCGCATTTAAATTTTACGGTTAAACCATGAGTCCTATAAAAAATGGATAAATGCGATTTTGTGGGTCTTTTTAACCCTAGAATTCCACACATATGTGAGAACTTATCGAGTCTATACTGGGTACCAGTGGCTCCAATCAACATTACGATATGCTCTACGCCCCACAAAAATATTGTTGTCATTAATGATGATCAGTATCTTTTCTTGGGGATGTTTAAAGTACGTTTGCAACTAAATTAGTTTTAAAAAAAACTTGCATGCAGATTACAAACAACTTTTTGAAAAAGTAGGCCAACGAAAAAAACGTAAGATTACTGAAATAGTATTTTAACTTTGTTTTTATCGTTAAAACCATAAGTGATAGTGATAAGAGTCTGGCTAATGAATTTGAACTGCATTTGTAACCATAAAAAAGTTTACCGAAGGAAATTCTGATTACAAAATTCCTTTTAAAGTTATTGTACCGTCAGACTATAGACATCCAGAACGAGATACGTACATTTTTTCTGAATCAGGGGGTCTCAAAACATTGAGAACCGATAAAAACTGGATAGGTCTAAATTCACTTGAATCTGATACCTCCAATCATAAACGATGAGAAGGTCATAATCATAATGATAATAATAATAATGTTTAATTTATACAGAAACTTTAAGAAAATATCCACCTGTGTCGTTACTGAATAGAGTATGCACTAAAGATATACAATTACTGGACACTGACATAAAAATTAGAAAAGGCATAGACATCGTCATTCCAGTGCTTGGAATTCACAGGGATCCTGATATATATCCTGATCCAATGAAATTCGATCCTGAAAGGTTTAATGAAAAAAACACAGTTTCGAGACATCCTTATACCTTTTTGCCTTTTGGCGAAGGACCAAGAATATGCATTGGTAAATCATATTTATGAATATTGTTATAATTGACCCAACTACAATAAATATTTTATACTAAATTAATCAGGTAAACAAAAAATAATTTTCAATATTTTAGGAATGAGGTTCGGATTAGCGCAAGTCAAAGTAGCTATAATTAGCGCATTAAGAAACTGCAGGTTTTCGTTGGGACCAAATACACAAGTGCCACTTCCCATTGATCCAGAAAAAATGGCCTATACGTCTAAATTTGGTATACATCTCAAAATGGAATTGTTATGAATTTATGTATGTATAACATGTAGGATTAGTACTCGTATGTCACGTGAGACCCACACTTCACAAAGAAGAGATACATGGCTGCCCAGCTGAAAATTCCTGTACAGGAACCTGTGCAGGAATTTGACAAGTTCCTTTGGAGGTTCCTGCACAGGTTCCTGTACAGGAACGCACGCAGGTTCCTGGTACACCGGTTCCTGCCGTGGATCCTTCGAGGGAACCTGCGCACGTGCCTGTAGAGGAACCTGGGTATTCAAATACATGTAGAGGTTCCTGCATTATCGTGGATGTTGCTGCAAGAAATTCCCTAGGGAGGATCCTGTACAGGATCCTGTGCAAGTGGGACAGATTTGCAAAAAGTATCTATGAAGGATCCTGTACAGGTTCCTGAGCAGATGGGACAGTCGCAAACACACACACATATATACGGGAGCGGATGCAGTTTTTGAGATTAGCTCCCGCTCCCGACAAAATCCTGCGGGTGTCCTTATGAAAAACTTAATTTTATATATAAATATATATATATATGTGTGTGTGTGTGTGTGTGTGTGTGTGTGTGTGTGTGTGTGTGTGTGTGTGTGTGTGTGTGTGTGATCCTTTACAGGTTTCTGTACAGGAATATTCATGTGGGACAGAAGTAGCACAGGATCCCTTACAGATACTTTTGCGAGTGTCCCACCTGCTGAGGAACCTGTAAAGGATCCTTCAAACAAAATTTTTGAAAATGTGTCTCAAAATTTCTTGCAGCAACATCCACGATAATGCAGGAACCTGTACGGGTATTTGAATACCCAGGTTCCTCTACAGGAACATGCGCAGGTTCCCTCGCAGGATCTGCGGCAGAAACCGGTGTACCAGGAACCTCAAAAGGAACCTGGCAGGTTCCTTCACAGGTTCCTGTACAAGAATTTTCATTTAGGTGAACAGTCTTTGATGATCTGAAATACATATAATTGGCAAGAAAAAAAAGAAAAAGTTGAATAAACAATATTGCATTTTACTGATTCAGTTATTGTGAATATAAGTATAGTCATAATAAATAAAACGATTATAAAATAAGTAAAAATTTATTTTTGAGCATGTTGATTCACTGCCCCTGTCAAAATATTAATGGATTCATTTTAAATTTCAGGACAACACACTTCCAGCTAACGTATTACTTTCCTGTATGCTTCCTCAGTGATCACAATTTACGAATAAAATATTTAGTTGTATGTTTCTATTCCAGTGGTGAATAACTACTAGTAGCGCATGGTACCACATTGTTACAAGCGTAGTGGGTAACATTTACTACCTCAAAATGGTCACATTCCAGTAACATATACGCCCATGACCGGAGAATCCATGTTCCAATTTTCGTCGGCACCCAGAGTGAGACCGTTATCCTAAAGTCGGGCAAACTTTCCCAAAAGAGCGGCTGACCTAGCGAAATGATAACTACGGGTTAAACGTGACTAAGTATTGCCCCATCAAACGTTACTAAGGTTGTGCTGTCATTGGTAGCCAGAGTTGCGCCTCCTTTTATGGTTATGAGAAGCTTGCGTCAGCCCGACCTGAAACACCAACGCTAGAAGTCAGAGACTGATTCGACTCTTGGTCCAAGCATGGCCCGACCATCGGTTGAACTATGGGAGATCTATCTTACACGAGTAATGCCGAATCTTGGGCCAAATCTGGCGAAAGTCGGTCATATTTGGCCCAATCTTGGTAGCATATGTTTGTTCAGAAGTCGGCACTCACAGCCGGTCCAGTGTTATTTTAATAGATCAGTCGTTAGTCCATATCGTGGCAAATATAATGTCACTAGTGACCGTCAAGAAAGTGATGCGTGGCAAACTTGTATGTTAGTAATTGTATGTGACGTGTATGCTGCTACTCAGTCTAGTAAGTATGTTAGCTGGGTTGTCTCACAACACCACTCTGACCCCGATCACAGACCAATCTCTCTAGTCAGCACCCCAGGTGTAAAGCATCACAAATGGCAATGCCCGTCTGAATGAGAAGGCGCAGCATGAACCCGAACGTGGCTGGTAGGAAACTGATGCGCCTTCACACGAGTGAGGCATTGCCATCTTCGCGCACAAGTGCCGAGCTCCATTTTTTGTAACACCTGCACGGGAAGTCTCTTTTGCGCGCTGTGTACAGGCATTGAGAGAAAGCTTTGGTGAACAGTGCTATAAAGTAACTATTAAGTATAAGAAGGTGTGGGATACTGAAAATGCTGAAAAAAGGCTGAGAGAGGACTATTGGAAGCTATGTAGCAGTATGTTCCCACTATCGACTATATCTTCTTTAATATCGCTCCTCTAACAAATACGCTACATGCTTACATAGCCCCATTTTACCTTTCAGAGTGGGTACCAATCTAGAATGCCTGATTCTGCATTTTTATTTTTAAAACTTAGTTTTTTCAAGTCCCGACCTTGAGAATAACTTTTGCAGTTATTTTTATAGCCATTATTATTATACGGATGGATAGGGCAATTATTTTCCATAGCACTGCGGCGAAACGTGTTGTATACTCTTAAATTCAACTACCTCCAATAAGGTCAGTCCTTGCCACAAAGGCATACACCAACCTACAGGAGATGTCAAAATCTTCTGACTCGAAGAATTAGTCCCCAAGGTGATGTGCGCCAGTGCAATGTATTCACAAAGTATAGGATGAGCTGTCTCCTCGCAAAAATCACACTTTCGATTAGCATCCCTCCCCGAACTACAGAGCATGAAATTTTCAACCCCAGCGCAAAACGGGTATTTTCAAATGGTCATATCTTTCTTTCTAAAATACGAACTGAATCTTCTATGAATGATTTCTGAAGGGGTTTTTATGCCCTTCCATCCTTTCAAATCGATTTTTTCTATATTTTCATAAACAAAATACGACTTGAAATGTTCATTTAACATTTTCTACTCTTTGGGTACGTTTGTGGTTTTAAAAGTAATTTTATATGAAAGCTCACCTGTTTTGCAATAAAAACCACGGTCAAATTTATAGGTCTGCGAAAAGTTATGCGGTTATAGCAATATATTCAAGTGAAACCCTTTCTCGCGCGCTCTAACAGACCGACCAGTGCAGTCAGTGCACCAACCGGTTCTGATTCATTCAAATTCGATTCATTCAAAAATTATTTTGATTGGTGCAGAAATCTTCCAAAACTTATGTTCAGGTGTTATAGATGCATCGAAAAAATTTTCATGTAGTTATAAACAAATTAGGGAACATACATGTTTTTAAGTGACGTTCACTAATTACGTAACGTTTATTTCACTCCTTTTTACGCCCCACCCCTCCCATCTGTAACGTATTTTCCCAGGTTTTCCTGTATTTTTTCAGCATTGCTGCAACAGAAATGAGTACCCCCCCATAACCCACTATTTATTGTTGTATAATTTGTAAACGTTTCCTAATTAGAATCAATATTTAATAAATTTAGCCCGGTATTTTGAGAAGAAAGTTGATTGATTAACATCTGCTAATTACTTGTGAAAGATAAACATCAACTAGCAATAGTTTATACTATTTAAAGTGTGCTCTGGAACAGTACATTATGCGACACTTCTCAAAAGATTCATTTAGCGCTGGTCGGAGCACGAGCTGGACTGGCCGGTCTGTTAGAGCACGCGAGGGAGGCTTTCGCTTGAATATGATACTAGTAAAAGTCTGTAAATTGGTGGGTGAAGTACTTTCATATAGAGAAACAATCTCTAAAAATTTGAAGGCAATCGGAAGTCATGACTTTAATAATTTGTATTTAACATTTTCTACTCTTCGGATACTTTTGATTTTGTTTAAAGTAATTTTACAGGAAAGCTTGACTTTTTTGCAATAAAAACCTTGTTCGACAGTATGGGACTCCCAAAAAATATGCCGATTGATGTTTATCTTTAACACGTAAGTATTAAATGTGTTAATCCGTCAATTTTCGCCGAAAAATGCAGGTCTAAGGTTATTAAATATTGATTTTAATTAGGAGGCGTTTGCAAACTGCATAACAATAAGTAAAGGGTATGGTGGGTTCGGATTTGTGTTCTAAAAAGGGATGAGAAAAATGTTACGTCATCTGTGAATGTTCGTTAAAAACATCTAGCTTCATCAATCATGTATCTGGTTAATGCGAAAGGTTCTCAGGTAAAATTGCCAGAAGACGGATTTTCTCTGAAATTATTTTGCAATTTTCCAAAGCTAGTCCTAAATTAATTACCTATTGCTCGCACAGATTGCATTCATCATTTTTCGGAAGTGTAACGTCATACATTTTTCAATACTTTTTCTTTATTACTCCCGAAAACGAATCGAAATTCTCCTTCTGTTTTCTGTAGGCTTACTTCTCTCTTTGGTTATGTGCCATACCTAAAGGTATGTTTCGTAGTATATACTGCTCAAGTACCTCAGGTTCCCAAATCACTGAATTACAATCACTATCATGGCAGACTTCTGAGATTATACTCATATTTGAGGAAACACTAAGTCTTGCTGTAATACGCGAGTAGTCATTTTGGCATACACAATAATCTGATGTGATATCTTTCAGGGAAAAGGAAGCCTGTAGCAAGGGAGCCAAATCTTCTTCTTTTACCAATCGGTTATTAGGACTGTTATAAATTGGCTTCTTGTGTGCAACTTCAAAATCATTAAACACATGCACTCAAGGCTCGGAATTAAAAAAATATTGTAGGCCTAATGATCTATGAGACAATTTCAATATCTCACAACCGATTTGTTGCATACATATTTGTCGCTAAGATTTTTTCAGTGAATCACAGAATGATGCTTAAACGAATTGAAGGTGAAAAAAAATCCATTTTCAGGGTTCATTTTTTGTAAATAATGTTTTTAAATTTAAATTTAAATTTCTCAAAAGGGTGTCAACTTTTGCAAAAAAAAATTATCCTGAACAGAAAAATGGTTTAGCCTGCATTGAACTGACACTATTCCTTCCTTCTATATAAATGGCCCTGTGGCCACCCATCTCACGGTCGTGAGACGTGACCAAAGGCGGGATTTACCGCGGTTCTACTGGGAGTCGGTGTCATTTTTAGATGTCCGTTGCCCCCGGTGGGACCCTGCGGTGGTTGTTTAACTGTTTTTTTAAATGATATATTTGGAATCAAACCGGAGGGCCTATGAAAAAGCCGCCGGACGTTCCCTCATGTTGCGGATAGAGGCTCCCTCTACCAAGGGTTTCTGCTGAATATGGTTACAATAATTAATATGTAGTCGCGAACAGTTGTCCAGGGATGGTCCCGAAGGAAAATCCTCCAAGCACAGGCGTAACAACCGTCCCGAAAGGTGAATAGCACATGGGTAAGGTGGCTCTACAATGATGGACAAATCCTTTCTCTAACTGCAGAAAAATGACACCACCAAACCATCCAAAATTTATAGATGCGGTTCAAAACGATCAAACGCGCAGAGCACCCTACAATAGGTTGGCGAACAGTGCCCATCCCGCTAGACTTCTGGGTGCTGAAAATAATTTAGATGGAAACATGACGACGAGCCGGCAAAATGCTCACATCGAGTAACCGAATCGACTCAAGGATGACTTGATGGACTACGGCGATGGCAGCAGCGTTGAAATCATTTTATATATCGTTATTGGAATACTTTATGTTCAAAAACGAATACTTAAGTATTGCAGACATGATTTTCATATGTTTGTTAGGCCGCAAATGTGAAAAATAAGGGTGACAACTTAGAAATAGGTGATATTTAGTAAATCCTAACCTATTTATTATTATTATTTCCTGTATTGAAACCGTGAGAGCCTCTGACGCTTGCGTGCTCCCGTTGCGTACCCTTGTAAGCATAAGCATGACCCCAAAGCCCTCTTTATATGGCGAGGACCGCAGCCACGCTATTGGCCGATATTTCTGACTCACTGATGCAGTTACTGTTACGTTAGAATTAGTATTTTCTCCGCAATTGCGGGACAGTGACAAAGGATATGAATGGCTGTCTCATAATCCCTTCCGCACAGACGACAGAGGGGACTTTCTGCGAGCCCTATTTTATGTTTGTGATATCCGAGATTTCCATGCCCTATATACATTTATGTTAGGAGTTTGACTTCGTTCCGTCCGAGCTTAAATATTTCCTTGGCTCGATTAAAGTTTAGCTCTAAACCCAAGAGTGTTTTAGCCTGTCTGCAGCCAGTGGCCAATTCCCACTCATTTGGATATTCCTCGGTCAGCCAAATGTTAATGTCTTCAGTGACTAACCCACTGGAAATGCCTACAACTGGCTAGGATACAGTAAAGTTTTCTCTTGCTGCTAGATTTTCTAGCCTATCCGATATCTCATTACGTTTGATGCCGCTGTGTCCAGGGATCCAATGTAGAGTCACTCGGTTTTCCGTCGCTAGAATGTTCAATGCCTCAAAGCACTCCCATACTCCTGTGCCATATAGACAGACTGGAGCATGGCCATAATCTCAGATTGTAGGTCTGTGGCGGAGGACTGTGGCCATCGGATTGCTTTTATCAAACTGACCATATATTTTATTCAGCTTTGAAGGCGCGTAACGTCATATGAGTTTCTTGCATAAAATGACTTTTTTTGTTTGGAAAAATAGTGATGTGATGAAATTTTGGTATTAAAATACATGTCAGAAGAGTTATTATGAAAAAAAAGTTCTGACGGAAACAGATGGAAAAGTCTTTGAAAGAAATTAAGCACCTACTTTATATTTTGAAATACGTGAAGCATGACAATATTAGATTTTAATGGGTGAAGTATTTCTTTAAGCTTCTGGTATCATAAATTGTTACAGTGCTTGATAACAGGTCGGTAATTTGATCGATAATGTAGAGAAACTCAGAAATTTAGTTATCTTGTGAATCTCGTAATTTTAATATTGTTCTAACCATTATATCTTTTCTGTCTAATAAAATTCGAGATTGTGATGATAACCTACAAATATAAAAATGGTCGTTATAAAAGTTATAAATGTATATCATTTCTAATTATAATTTTCTATTATAATATACCTGCAAGGATTCTCTTTACTTAAACACGCAATTTCCTGTTTTGTTCATTTGAAAGAGACCAGAATGTAAACTTTGAGATTATAACCTAAACATATTTTTAAACTTACTGTTATGGAGTTATTTCCATTCCCAATTATAATTTCCCATTTCAAACACACTTCAGGCTTCATTACTGATCAATGTCTGTTTTTTATTTTCGCGCCTTTGCTATCTGTCGGTATACAAGATATCTGTTAAATGGAATTGCAGATATTTATACACTAAATAGAATTTTTAAGGAGTAATAGATAATGACCAGGTTTTGCGACATACATTAATTTGATTGATGAGAAAACATTTTTTCAGTGTTCATCATTTCTCCAGCAATGTTTTTTCGTTATACTATGCTCTAAAGAATTATTATGTTGTACACTTTTTGTTCTACAATGTTAATATTTTCAAAATAAACCAGATAATTTGAGCTTCTCACTAAAAAATAAAGAAATAAAAATAACATTTTAATTATAATTGACAAGACATTTCATTAAAAGCCCGGCACCATGCCCCACTCTCCCCTAGTTCATATTTTCACGTGAAAGTTGAGTTATGTTACGACGTGAAATTAAACATGTCCCATGCGAAAGAGCAAGTCCTCGTTGGCTTGTGGTCCCGAGATGCGTGCTGAGAGAATTCGGGCTTGCAAAGATTGTAATGCTCCTTTTGATAAAATTTTCAGCACGGGAACGAATAAACCTGATTGTTCCAATAAACCAACTTCGACAAGAAATCAAAAAAGGAACAAAATCGCAAGAACCTCGACCACCGACCACTATTGATAAATCAGCTTGGAGATTTAAAATGTTATAATTGCAACAGGTTGTGATATTTCGCAATTTTTTTTGGATAGAAATTTATTATTTTTTATTTCCGGCGTTTGTCTGAGGCGTCGCCAATAAAGTCTAACGCCACAATACGTAGATCCTAAACGAGTAATGCAACACAAAAAAAAAAGAAAAAAAGAAGTAAAAAAGAACTCACAAATCTTGTTTCTCTCCAAATGAATGACACCGTGATTGTTTCCGTTTTTTGTTCCATAAATAAAAAATTATGGTTGGAGAAATTTCCTTTTAAAGAATGAAAATCTTTTCGATTTTTTTGGCAAGGCTCACTTTGACAATCATTGGCAGAGCTAGAAAAATCGGTGCTACAAACCTGATTTCTTTCAAAGTTTCAAAGATTTGTCAAAATATTTCTTTAAAAACGCTATAATTTTAGTTGAAAACCTTGACATTATTTTTATGAGAAGAGTTCAAATTCGATGGTCAAAGAGGAGTTAAATGTAAGAAAAGTACGTTTTTGGTACTTTCATCCACAGATACTTACGAACTACATTGCGGACGAACCATCATTGCCGAAAGAAAGAATATGTGCATTCCAATAGCTTTTCAATGTTTAGTTAAGGAAAGCTGGGCGAGCCAGGGGACGGGAAAACCAATCCCAAAGAAAGCTTTGCATTCGATAATTAAATAACTAGCTGCAAACGTGCGAGAAAAGTATATGAGAAAGAAAGTATGACCCTCATCCATACACTCTTACAAGACAAAATGCGGGCGAACCAATATTACAGAAAGAGAGATGTATACGGATTCAGATACCTTCGAAATGTATAGTAAAGGAATCCTGGGCGAGCCACGGGAGGAGCGAACCAATCCCAAGGACACGGTGATCGTCTGAAGTCTTTAGGTTTGTCTTGACTGACGAAAAATTCTGAGTAGGCTATTCTATTATTTATGACCCGTATGATCCGAAAATAAAGGTCCCAAAATCGTAGCTGCTCCCCCTTCCAAGATATAGTCGAAAAATGTGATTTTTTATTAAAACTGGTGCCTTAAAATGGGAAAATAAAGTACACTATGTAATTCTGTCACAAATAGTAAACATTTGCATTACAGTTGTATAATTAAGTGTTTTATAAATGATACGAGGAAAGTTATACAACAGCATTTTTCAGTCTTTGTGGTTAAGAGCAATCACTGATCAAATTTATTTTTCCCCTAAAATAGTAAAAATTCTCTGTGTGCCGATTCTCCAGCTTGTTCTGACTATAGTCCTAAATCCTTCTGAATGTTCGAAAAATGTTAAGCAATCTTTAAGATGCTCAAATAAAACATGTAGTTACAATGTTATCGAGGTATCTGTTGCTATTCCTGCCTTTGCTAATTCTTCAAACAAATTTTCTAGGTGATTAATATTGTCAATTGTTCTTGTAGAAAATCAGAAATTAACTATTTTGTCCATCGCCTTAAATGCACTTACGTAAGGTATCAAAACAAATTGACCTAGATCTTTATGAATATTAGGATCCAGTAATTCATCGGGTTCTTTCAGCAATTTTCTGCATGCATTTCCCTAAATATTTCACCACGATAATTTTTGAATACTACTTTAAGTTTCATAGACCAGTGTTGTGCTCTTTCTCGACCAAGTAAGGGTACTATAGACCGTCCCAAAAAAAGGTGATTGAAAAACCCTTGTAGAATATGCAGCTCGGGTATGATGTATTTTTCTAGTACACATATATTATCTTTCTCTACAAACAGTGGCTCATTTATTGTACTGCGACAATCTTTTGAAAATTTAGTTTTACGACCTAAAGAAAAATACTTCTGATTATCTTTTTTCAAATCTCCATATGTTTTCAATTCATAATGTTTGTCTCTATCAGTATCATAAATTGCTTCTTTATTGTCTCTCGTGTCTGATAAACTAGTAAAACAGTAAGGACACAGGCATGTCGCTTGCACTGTTTTTTAACCATTTAGCATGAACAAAATTTTTCAATATGACGTAAATTTAAATGAAATATTATTAATTTTTTTCAAATCAAAGAGAATTTTGATATTTGCATATGATTCTTTTATCTTTGGCCCAATACAAACTATTATTAATTTTTTACACTAGTCCAGTTATTTGTGGTGTTTGTTTCGTTATAAGCTACTTTTTTTCTTTTTTCCAATGAAGGATATGTTGATACATCAGCTATCACAGATATGCAAATTTTAAAATAAGCCTTGCTCACTATCAGCCATAATTTTAACACGGTAATCGCCGGTAATATTTAGCTTTTCTACTACATGATTTAATGATTCTTCAGTATTTGCAAAAACAGCAGGAAACCTCTTTTTATCATTATTGTGTCCGGTCTCAAATTCTAAAATCTCGCTTTGATACATACATTTCAACAACTTCGCTCGTATCATTATTATTATCAAAGAAAGTTTATAATATAGCAGTTTATAAAATAGTTTATAATACAGAAAAAAGATAGTCAGACAGATAGTTTATAATACATGTCCGTTGGCAATCATGTACAATTGTACATTTATCTAGTTTCCAAACAATATTTATTGAATATATTATTATGCAATAGCAATGATCACTATTTATGTCAAAATTACACAGTAAACTTTATTTTCCCATTTTAGTGCGTCATTTTTAATAAAAATAATAAAAAATGACATTTTCGACTATATCTTGAAAAGGAGAGCAGCTACGATTTTGGGATCTTCACTTTCAAATTCTGCGGGTCAAAAGCCATAGAATAGCCTACTCACAATTTTTCGTCAGTCAAGAGAAACCTAAAGACCTCAGAAGATCACCGTGAGGAAAGCTTTAATTTCATTTACTACACACTAGGCTGGGGCGAAAAACCAACATTGTGCGTCCAGGAATCATTTAGCATGCACAAATATCACCTTCTGATAAAACCTTGTCTTACTGTCGCAGCCGATGGATATATTTTAGATGCGTTTGGCCCCTTTCCAGCTAACACAGCTGATGCAACAACAATGCTTGAGCTCGTTGCAAATAAATCTGGTCTCCTTTCTTTCTTTATGTAAGGCGATGTTTTCCTCTTAGATCAAGGATTCGGAGATTGTGTTGCCACTTTATTGGAATATGGATACGACGTAACAATGCCTCATTTAGCTGATAGTGGTCTTCCTTTGAGTCCTGTTCCTGTCTCGTCTTGTCACAAAATGCCGATTTGTTGTTGATGCCGTCAATGGACGATTTAAACAATCTTTCCGATATTTGGACAAGGTGTGGCAAAATAAGTCTGTTCTACATTTGAGCGGCTGATAATAAAAAGTGGAAATATCTTGAGGGTGAGTAAAAACCAGCTATAGAGAAAGCCTAAAAAAATTGAATATAATATCACGTCTGTAAAAAGCAGAGATAGAACAGTGGCAGTAAAAAGTAGACAACGGTACTTGGGCCGTTAGGAATAGAAAAACTCGGCAGTAAAAAGTGGTGGGGCGTGCAGTCGGCAGTATTCGGTGAATCGGCTCTGTTACGCGATGCGTCGGCCAACTTCGTGTACAGCCGAAAATGCACGAGGCCCGACTTCAGGATTCGGTTTCATCGACTATTCGAAGCTTACCGTTGATTTCAAAAATTGACACCATGTGATGAAGTCTTGAGATATTTAATGATTATGTTTTTCAGGAATTCTTATGGAATGTTTCAGACTATCCGATTCTACAGTTTCATTTTTCATTATTTATGTTTTATTTTTCAATTGATTTTAAATATTGAAAATACTTATCTCAACATTACAACATTACGTTTTCACAATTTTATTTTAATAGTAAAATAATTTTAATTGGAAATTAATTGTAAATAATTATAAAATAAATTTAACAACATTTATTTTATAAAGTAATATCCTATGGTTTTAAACAAATAAAACAATTTTTTATGGCAATTCTGTGTAGTATTTTAATAACTAATCAACATATTTTTAAATATTTTTCCTTGATTCTGCCCTCGGGTCAAACATAGTACAAAAAGCTGTCGTGAAATTTCAAATCAAAACCCTACTGGCCTACTCTATATACATTAATTTTAGAAATGAAAAATATTTATACTTTTGATAAATATTCCTACATTTTATTTGAATATGATACACATTGATTTTTATTTTACAAATTCTTTTCAACAGTTGGTCATTTTATAAATTTTACGACATTTTTGTACCATGTACCAATGATTAGTTCTTGGTTGAAAATTATATTTTTTGTTGGAATTTTCATTTTGTATACAAAAGTATTTTTCGCCTTAAATTATAATTTTGTTGAATTTTCCTTTTTTCTTTACTAAGAATCATTTTTACTTGAAAATGTATTTATTTGGTTGAAAATTAATATTTTTTAAAAGTTAAATTCGACCGTTTTTCATTTAAAATAATCTTTTTTTATTGAAATAGCAATTATTAAATTTTTCGTTGAGAATTAACCCTTTTTGTCTGAAAATTAAATAATTCGGTTAAAAATGTTGTTTTTTTTTGTTCGAATTTTAATTTGAAACATCTGAAATCTTAGAAAATATTGCGAAATTTTCTCAAGATTCTCATAAAACTGATGTTGATATTTATTTTTACAATTTTATTTTAATTGTAAATTAATTTGGATTGGAAATTAATTGTCAATAATTGTAAAATAAATTTAACAACATTTATTTTAGAAAGAAATATCCTATGAGTTTAAAAGGGCAAAACAATTTTAAAGGTAATACTTTGTAGTGTTTTAATAACTAATAAACATATTTTTAGAATATTTTTCCTTCATTCTGCCCTAGGGCCAAACATGGTACTAAAAACTGTCGTGAAGTTTCAAATAAAAACTGTCGTCCTTATACGTTAATTTTAAAAATGAAAAATATTAATACTTTTTATAAATATTCCTAAATGTTAT
>CAKNWW010298577.1:0-10681 GCA_932074435.1 Andricus kollari | reverse complement strand
AACTAAAAAACATATATTTTCAAATCAATAAAAATATGGATCGTAGGCAATGTAATTCAACTTGCAACCAAGCAGTTCAATTTTCTATAGAGAAAGTTAATTTTCGACAGAGAAGATTACTGCTCTACCAAAAAACGCACTTTTCAACTAAAAAACATATATTTTCAAACGAAAATGGGATGGCTAAATTCTAAGTTAAAAATAATTTTCAATGAAAAAAGGATGGTTTAAAAAAGTGGCGTGATTTTCAACCAAAAAACATTAATTTTTAACCAAATGGTTGATATTTTAACTAAAAAAGATTAATTTTTTAACAAAAAAGTGATAGGTAATTTTTTAGTTTAAATATTAATTTTCAACAAAAAAAACGAATTTTTAACAAAGTAGTTTAAATTTCAAGCGTATAGTTGAGTTTTCAACTAAATAAAATACATTTTTAAGAAAAAAATGTAATTTTTGACATAATAGTTCAACTTTCAATTTAAAAAGAATAATTTTTACCAGAAAATATGAATTTCCTACCTAAAAACGAATCTTAAATAAAATGCATACATTATCAACCATTTAATTTAAATTTCAACTGAAAAAGGTAAGATTTGAACAAAATAATGAATCTTCAAGCAAGAAAGATAAAATTTTGATAAGATAGTTCAAGTTTCAACCAAGTAGTTAGATTTTTAGTGTAAAAAAAGATGAATTTTCAGCGTAAAATATTAATTTTATACCTACAAAAAAATTTTCAGGAAAATACATAATATTTCATCGCTATATTTTCTGTATTAGAGGATATAACTTTGATCGATAATGTAGATTTCCATTTTTACAGTACGTGTGAAATGAATTCTCTTATGGTCGGACCGTTACTATCTCCCATGATAATACAGATTTCTATTAACAATTAATTTTAAACCAATGAGATGAATTTTCAAGTATAATCATGAATCTTTACTAAGAACGTTGAATTTCCAGCTCAAATGATGAATCTTCAACCAAAAAAGATTAATTTTTAAACAAACAGTTATATGTTTAGCTAGGTAAATAGTTTAGTTTCCAACTAAAAAATTTATTTTCAATCAAAAATGGGATATTTACATTTTAAGTTAAAAAGTTAATTTTCAACCAAGAAATAAGTTGTGCGACTTTTCAACAAAGTAGTTCAACTTCAAACCGAGTGGTTTAATTTTAAACCAAGAATGATGTATTTTCTACCTAAAAACGAATTATCTACCGAATAGTTCAATTTTAAACTAAAAAATATATGTCGTTAACAACAAGAAAATAAATTTTTTACAAAGTAGTTCAATTAAAAAATAAATTTTTAATCAAAAATGGGATACATATTATAATAATATAATAAGCATTAATTTTAAACCAAAGAAAAGTACGCATTTTTAACAAAGTAGTTCAAATTTCAACCAATTAGTTGAATTTTCATCAACAAAAATTAATTTTTGACAAAGTAGTACAACTTTCAACCAAATACATAGTTGAATTTTCAACAGAACATATTAATTTTATACCTAATCAATGACGTACCGGCTCAACGCTAGCGTTACGCTACAGCGTAACCATAAAGTACCTCTAAAGTAATCTTAAAGTGATCTTGAATTATAATTAATAAAAGAAACAAAATAAATATCTAACATGTTGCAATTATAATTTTACGTTAAAATTTATGTTAGAAGGTAATGCCGTAATTGCAAAAAGTTTATTTTTTAGCGTTAGAATTAAAAAAAATACATAGTGGCTGTTATTGAAGTCTGCTAAAGGCGACTTTAAACGCATCTAAGTATAACTGAGTAGATGCGCTTGAAGTCCCCCCTAGAAGATCTTCAATGACAGCCACTATGTTTTTTTAATTTCTCACGCTAAAAAATAAACTTATTGTAATTACGGCATCACCTTCTAACGTAAATTTTAACTTGCAATTATAATTGAAACAATTTAGATATTTATTTTGTTTCTTTTATCAATTATAGTGCGAGATTACTTTAGGGTTACTTTAGGGATACTTTATGTATGGAATGGGGAGGGAAAGAAATTATTTAATATCAAGAAGGAGATAGTTTAGCAGGTGACTCCTAGATGGAAATATAGATAATAGATAGAATATAAGTAATAGTGACATTAGAGGGAGAAAAGAGTAATAACAATAAGGATAAAAAGGAAGTAAAGGTAAAAAGTACAAGAAGAGGGAACTACTCAATAGAAGGAAAAGAAAAGTTTAAGGAAAAGGTCAAGAATATCAAAATGGGAGAGGGAAATGTAAAAGAAGAGATGGAAATAATTATGGGAGAAATATGAAGAGTATTCGAGTGCACAAGCAAAAAAGAAGTTAGGGAAGAAGGGGTTAAAAGTGTATGGAATGAAGAATCTAAAGAAAAGAAGAAGAAATTATCAAAGATGGAAAAGCACCTCTTATAGATGAGATTGCAAATAGAGTCTAGAAATATGGAGAGATGGAACTAAAGGAATAGGCGTGAATAATATACAATCGAGAATACACTGTAAAAAAAGTTGGTGTAAATTTACATCCTGCGACGATCGAAATAATTCGATCGGTGTGGCACATAGTAAATAAGCAGAATTCTGTAAAAATACATACTTTTGTTCTCAACCTGCGTTCGCCATAAAGAAATACATGCAGGACGTAAATTTCCCGTCGTCGACCGTGAAATTACGTACGGTTCGTAAATCTCCGAAATTTCGTTGAATTTTGTCTTCAGCTTTTATAATCGAAAAGATATTTAGAGGTTTGGTCACCCAAAAACTTTTGGGTGATTCAAATTTCAATATTTTTTTCATCTTTGACTTATTCCTAACGTTCCCTGATTATAAAATTTCCCTGAACTTTATCTGATTTGACAGTTTTTCTTCAACCTACAGCCACCTTGCTCCTATTCACAACTTTTCACAGATGTGAAAATATTCTAAAGCTATTTTCTGTATTTAAGGGAGAAAACGGAGTGTAACCACTTGACAGTCTCAAAAATTAAAAATTCATTTTTATCGAGTGAAAGAACAAATTATTTTTACATATTCTACGCGACATAACGTGCAAAACAACGTAAACAAGAATGCAAACGAATGAAATGCGCACCCATTGGTAAGAGGCCGTTCGGGCGTCTCCGGAACTCATCGTTTGGCACGGCTCATACTCGAGAGTCCCGAATGGTCAAAATTTACGTCCTGCACATAATTCTGCGGCTTTCTTAGGGCGGACTTACTCCCTCGCGATAGAAAAGCACACATGTCAAAATTTACATATACTTTCGGAGACTTAAATTCCAAATAAATTTATCATCTTACGTAAACTTACTATGTCCCACGCCGATCGAATAATTTCCATCATCGGACGTAGTAATTTTACAAACGACTGCAAATGGAACAACCTTCGTTCTATTTTCACATTGTTACCTGAAGTTAAATCAGACTAGATTGCAAATATGTACTGTAGTATCGTAAATTAATCAGGTTATACATTGTAATTTGAAAATACACTGCACGTATAATTACTAGCTGATTATAAATATCATCAAAGCTTTTTTTACAGTGTAGAGTATGGAAAGCAGATAGGTGGCCAGAGTTATGGAAAAAATTAGTCATGGTACCGGTAGTGAAAAGAGGCAAAGTGGAGGAGGTTAAAAATTATAGGGGAGCGACGCTAATGCCAACTATCTATAAATTAAATGTAACTGTTTTATTGGAGAGGTTAAAGAAAGAATTTGAGAACAGAAAGATAGTGCCACCAAATCAGAAAGGGTTTAGGAAAGGAATGGGGGCGATGGACACCATATATGTTTTGCATTATCTGATGAATAAAATAATTAAAAGGGAGAAAGAGGGATTGATAGCGATGTTCGTGGACTTGAGAGCGCTATTTAAATGTATTTCATTATATGGGTATGTGAACATCAAAATTAAGTCTTAAACTGATGTTCCAAACGTAAAGTCTCCCCCCTGTTTACATACGAGTGTATGTTCTGAAGGAATAATGAAAGTTCCCATTGAAGCTCAAAAACCTTCTTAGGGCATGACAGAACGTCCACGTCGTCCGTCCCAAACTACAAAAACAACATTTTCCAGGAGAGGCAAAAAAACTGTGCAACTTCAGTCATTTTAATTTTAAACAAAAAACACAAAAGTAGTTTTTGGTCTTCGCAAAGCTATAATAAATCGTCAATCAAAGAAGTAAAAATATACAGCTAGTTTTGATTAAGGCGGATTTGTCTCTGACGCCGCCCTGCTCAGATTCAAATTGCCCCAATTTTTTTTTTTTTCTTTCCGACCCTACAAATTTGCTGCCCTAGACCAGACCCACTTATGTCCTAGTTTTTTCTCTAAAACTCATTACTGTAATTAATAGTAATGAGTTTTAGGAAAAAAAATCTACAAAAATAAAGAGGAAATCTCTGAAAATTTCCAGAATTTTTGGAAATTGTTCGAGATTGTGAAAGAATTTTAATTCCGTCTTTTTATGCTGACAATCTTGTCTTTATTAATTTGAAAATAGGTCGACGTCTTTTTCCTTACAAGTTGATTTTGAAACAGGTTTACTTTATAAATACCACTCTCAGTAGAGAGTATTTATTACCTGTTAATTCATGTGCATTATAACATTAATTTCTCCTATAGTTAAAATGATCACAATGCGTAATTGTCAACATTTTTTGAAACTTTAATTTCGATTGCTCGGAACATTTATGTCCTTTGAGACTGGATCTCTTTCGGCTGCGATTTCCGGTTAGTTCATGAGTTATAGCAGTGCAATGTGTGCATCTCGAGTCAGTTATTTAAAGTGCAACAGTGACGCTTGACAGTTTTTACTGGTGTGTTATTCCGGGATTTTCCATAGTGACAAGTGACTTTTGAGACGAGCGTTTAAGAGAAATGTGCATTGGAAAATCTAATCTGCATCCCCATTAACATTTGCAGCATAGGAACCTTAAAAGGGGCAACAGGTCAAGACATTTTCTAGAGGTTTCGCCAAAATTGTCCTCATCAGTGTGCAAAGGGTTTGTACAGTTTACTTAATTTGCGACATGCGTATCTCATTGAGATTCGCATGTTATATATTATAATATTAATTTTATTTTAATTTGAAATATAATTCACTATTTATCATAAAAAACATCTGTCAACCCTCGACAATTGGTTCACCCTCAGTACTTCGTACCTTTACCCTATTCAGTTGTTCAAAATTCCTCGTAAAGGAATATGATTTTACGAAAAAGTCGAGGAATGGTTGCAAGATGCTAAAGGGAAATACTTTGATGCCCTTGACACATTACCTCCGCTTAATACAACGGCTTCTGCAGCTAACTCGACTCAACATATCATCGCAACATCATCAACCAAGTCGTTTCCCAAATACGTTTTTTTAACAGCTTCATCATTTAAAGACTAATCTTTCTGGAGAACCTACACAATTACTTAAGGAAATCTCGGTGACAAATTATAATTATCAATGAGCTTGGAATCTTCTTAAAAAGCGTTATGAGAAAAAGTGAATTCTTATCAATTCTCATTTAGCTATCTTGTTTTCTTTGAAGCCTTTCATGAACGAAACTGCTAATCTAAAGGCATTAGTAAATACAGCATTTAAAAATCTTGAGGCTCTCAGGATACTTAGGTGCCTGTTTTTTTACCTGAATTCTTGCTCAGATGTTGGGACAGAACGTGACTGAGAAACGTCACTTGTTGACATGGGAGATTCTAGAAGCTGGTTCTGAAGCAGCTAGCGAATCGTCTGTTTCAAGGACTCAATCATCTAAGAAAAATCAAGGACGAGGATCTTCAGCAAATACAGCTGGATCTTCACATCTTTCAACGGATCAATCTCAGAGTAGTGATCGCCAAGAGCGCAAATTCTACAACTGTGGACAGAAGCACTTTTTAATATACTGGCACAAGTTCCGAGCCATGATTGCAAATCATCACTCGCCCTAGAGATAAAGGTCTTTTAACGACCGCTATCGTGCGATTCAAGGCTAGCAACGGTCAGAGTCATCATCCGATCCCAACGATTTGCGAGAAATGTATAAAAAATATTTCGAAAAATATGTAGCATAGTGCATCTTTTAGTTTTTTTTTAAAAGTTGTCTTGTTCTTAAGTGCGGTAAGTATGGGTCGTAAGTGTGTAGTAGGGTGGTCCAAAAATTCATTGGTATTTTTTTTCCGTATTTTCTTTCAGAAAAAAATACTTTTTGGTAAATTTTAATCAGAATCGTCCATATTACTAGAATTGAGGTAAAGCTCAACATTTTTATTCACAAATAGCCATAGAATATGAATAAAATACTACTTTTTAAAGATCACCCCCAGAAGACTGTTTTATAGGGTCCCGAAAAACCCCCATAAGTGAAAAATGTCTTCTTTGTGTTTTTTGAAACACAAATTGTATTTAATACATAAGATAATACTTTATACTGATAATTATATGCCTAATAAATTGTTTAAACAATTTATTATTGTTTCAGAAATATTCTCTTAAAATAGAGATAGAAAGTCGCATTTTTTCACAAATTTTTCACTTTTGCTCCAATTTTCAATTAGAGTGAGAATAATTTACATTAATTTTAAGAAAAATAATTGTTTAAATATACTATTATAATTAGCAATAATATTATCTTTGAAAAATGCTAAAAATTGTGGTTTTTTCTGTAATTTTAAACTTTTCGTCCGCTTTTCACGTTCAAATTTTCAGCACTTATCTAAGAGAAGATAATTATAAACAATAATAAATTTTTAAAACAATTATTTTTATTAACTTGCATTAATAAACCAGATGAACTCACGGTAAGTGAAAAGTAGACAAATGGTTGAAATTTTCAAAAAGAACCGTAACTTTCTGGCATTATTCAAATTGAATATTAAAAATATAAATAAATTGTTTAAAACATTAATTTTGTTAACTTTAAACAATTATTTACATCACTCTTATTGAAAGTTGGACAAGAAGTGGAAATTTTTTTTTGAAAATCCCGACTTTCTATCTCTACTCTAAGAGAAAATTGTTTAAACAATTCATTATAATCTAATTACCAGTATGAAGTACTATTTTATGTATTAGATACAATTTGCATTTTTAAAAAAAGCAAAGAAGTTATTGTTGGCGTCAAAAACTCCCAAATCTCGTTTTTTCACTCATGGGTTGTTTTTGGGAAATGTTGAGTTTCAACTCGATTGAGCTAATATTGACGATTCTGAATAAAATGTACAAAACCTTATTTTTCTCTTACGGGAAATACGTGCATGGAGCTAGCGCCACTTCCAAATATCATTTTTTTTGTTTTTTTAAATGGATGAATTTTTCTGTGGATTCGAACAAATTTCCGGGCGATAGGCATGAAAATTCGAGACAAAAATATTTGGACCACCCTGTATATATATAGTGTAACTTCTGCTTGCAAGTCAGGTTATGACAGCAACGTACACAAATTAGCTACATCAATAATTTTAACAAGATTTTTTTGTTAACTTTAAAAAACAATAGAATCAATAATATTAGCAAAGTAAATCATAGAAATATAATTTCTTTTTCTTAATGCAATTCAATGCAAAAGCCAAATTACCTGATCGAGGCACCATCTGTTGGCTTAGTTTCACCGACATTTTCCCTCCGCATCGTAAAGGAACAACTACTAAATACACCTGCACGGTCGATGCAGAGGGCTGCTGGTGGTTAACTTCACAATTTATGAGTGCAACGCTCACAGGTTTAATGTGTTTTATACTTTTAAATCTCTATGTCATCACATGCTCTATTAAGATACAGTTTCTAGCTTAACAGAAATAAAACGTTTCGACCAAATTCATCCATTTTTCAGTTAATTTTCAGAGAAATCACGTTTCAAAGCTCTTATCCAAGCACTTCGTCTCTTATTAACAATGATTTGCAATTCATCCGATTTATTAGTTAAAATCAAATCTGGAAATCGAAAAAGGATAATCCTACTTCATCGAAAAGAATCTTGCAAGCTACTACAACGCAATTTTGCGGCATTTTAAATTAAAAATGCCTTACTCAACAAATCAAAAAGTTGTATTGCTTAAGGTAAACGTCCCAGTAATCGTGACTATAGGAGATTTCATTTACTTCAAATATTTAGAAAATTGTCTTGGAAGGATTATTCAAAAAATTATTGGTACTGGTTGAAGAATTAAACATCCTAGAATATTATAAAAATTGTTTTTACATTATATTTAATAATCATTTTTATTTATAAACAATTAAAAGTCAAAAAGCACCGATGTCCCAGTTATCGTGATTTCCAAATCTGCCATGTACTAATAATTGTAAGTCGTTGTCCCAGTCTTCGTGAAAAAGGTTAAGTTTTCTTTAAATCAGAATATTATAATAATTACACGGGATACAAAAATTTACACACTGGTAATTTGTATAATTAACTTTTTTGCAACATAAATTATACACACAATGACGATATTTTATCAATTGCAGTGACTAAAAAAATCATGTATATTTGGAGGTTTTGTTCTGTTTACGTTGTCAAAATATTAAAACTATCAATAATTATATCTCTATTACACATTGATTTTTATATTATGCAGTATAGACTAATGTTAGCTAATGAAAAACTACTCAATAAACATTACCTTCACTGAAAAATGATAATAAAATAAAAAATGGATAATGAAGTCACTAAAGTCGTGCCAATATTTTACATCACCTTTTTTCAGTTTTAAGCACTAATGTTGTATTACGATTACTGCTCGCAGCAACAAGTCAGTTCTCCGATTTCATTTTACGCCTTTTTGAAATTAATTAAATTCTTATTTGTAATGAAATGTGTAAATAAAATTTTGACAGAGTCGTCCTAGTCTTCGTGACCGGTCACGATTACTCGAGCAACTATGCTTTTGAAACGTCGTTAAGCTATTTTCCACGTTTCGTGATTCATCGCCACCGGCGATACAAATAAATTTTTTTACGCATGTGCACTATTGGTATAAAAAATACTAATTTGGTTTCCACAACAAGGACTGATCAAACTTACTTAGAAATATTTTAGGATTGTATTTTTATGCCGAAAATACTTACTGCTGGCGTTTACACCTCAAAACTCACGATTACTGGGACATCTACCTTATAATTAAGTCGCCGGCAATTGAACTTATAAACTCGGCCCTCACCTATCACTCGTTCCGAAATCACGGCATATTATAATTTTTCTTGCTGGATTGCCAAATTGTACACCTTCCCAATTGCCATCAATAATTAGAGAAATGGCTTTTCTATCTGAAAAGCAAAGCGATATCACAATTTTTCACTTACTTTCATCTAAAAAAACTAATTTTAGTCAAACTCCTATATAAACAATGCTTTGCACTCCACCAAGTGCTAAAGCCTTATAGATTTCGACGTTACCAACCGAGTGTGACGTAATGTTAGAATACTCAATTGAAAAAGGGGGGAGGAAATGCGCGGTGAAAAATTGAAAAATAGACTAAATAGAATACCTATTTCATAGGTTTTAGGTAAACTAGTATGTACAGTTCACCTGGGGGGCAAATTCAATAATTCAATTATCGTACCATCGAACAATTTCCACTAAACAGTTTTCCTCACTTTATGGCGTCACACTTCGACCATACAATTAGGCGAGCTGAACTCGCATAAACAGTAGAAACATAAACTGATAATAATATAAAAATTCAAAATCTGGCAGCAGCACAATTTTAATACGACTTCATGCACGACTTCACGCTTTCGAAACGCACACAACCATTTTCCACACACAGACACTCCAGCGCACACTAGACTCCTGTAAGGTTTACAGCTTGAAAAGAAAAACCGTGAGTAATTATTTCTAATAATTGTCAGTCAATTGTCAATTGTCACTCAATTGTTTCGCGTGGGAGGTCGACTTAAGCATTCAATCCTCAGCCCAGATGAAAAACATCCTCTCATTCTATCATCAGAATCGTAAAGACGTTACTTTATGGTTACGCTGTAGCGTAATGCTAGCGTTCAGCCAGTCCGCCAGGGGGGCAGGGGGGGGCGGAGGTTCGCATCACGGAATGAAAATAAAATCACCAGTATCAAGAGATGGGTATGCTCGCCGATTAAAAAGTGCACTGGATACAAAGCCATAAGATCATTAGGATCATTGGTCATGGCTGGAGCGGGCGAGATTTATGATGAGCATCGACCTGAGTGAGGAAGGTAGGTAGATTACTTTAGGGATACTTTATGGTTACGCTGTAGCGTAACGCAGCGTTTTCCAAACTTTTTTCGCACTTTTTAGGGAGGGGCGGGGCCGCCACCCTACGATGTTTTCACAATACTGGAACCCAAGGGGCATACTTCGGGCGATTCCCGACCCGCATTTTCGTACCTGCGGAGAGTACCCCCACTATTGCATCCAGCGTGTTTACCCTCCCTTGCTTGTTCTCGACTGGGATTATATCTATAGAAGGCTGGCGTACCTGAGATATTTAAAGGGCCGTAGACATTGAAAACAGAAATTGAGGGTTTGGATGGAGAAACTCGCCCAGCGATAATTATATATAATAATAAGCCTAATAAACTAAAAAAAATGTGTCCCTAAATTCAATTAGTTTTTAAGAAATAAATCGTCGTAAGTTCGGCAAATATTATTGAAACTGTTTTAAACTTCATATACGAACGAAATATACCCTAGCGATGCTTACAAAATAA
>CAKNWW010298576.1:0-11168 GCA_932074435.1 Andricus kollari | reverse complement strand
AATAATCTATTTTCTAGATGCTAAGGGGTTTCGATCATTGATAACAGTAAAATAATTTCTTCAAATAATTTCACAATTATTTAAATGATTCCTATTCCTTCATAAGTATATATTTTACCTAGAACAAGCAGGAGAAACATTGTATTTTAGCAAATTTTCAACAGATTTGTACACAGATTTAATTGATATGGATTTTCTGTTTGTTCTGCAGGAATGCACTAGTTCCCATGCAATTAAAAATATTCTGTTCAGAATTGAAATTTTGTCACGCCAAGCTTGTTTGTGTAAGTTTGTGTAAGACGGTATCCTAAACTTGGCTGTAGCGTTTTAGTCACGTTACTTCGTGAAGGGTAGGGTGCTAAAAAAAATGTGTTTTTGATTTTTGCAAAACGCTACGCCCTAAATTTCTTCCACTTAATAAAAAAATGCTGCCATAAATGTGCTTCATTTTTAAAAAAATTTTTAGAGGCTCCGCTAGGCTGTTATAGGTCTGAAAATGAATTTTCTTTTTTTTTACATTCTCATTTTTAATACAAATTAATTGAAAATTTTTTAAAATTTAATGAAAAATTCTTTCATCTTCAAAGAGTATTTATTATTTATTGCGAAATGAGCCCCATATTTTATAAAACAAAAAAAAACACTTTCTTAAAATACGATTTGGCCTAGAATACGAGAATTTGCATTTTCATTATATCTAATGGTCTGAAATGGCCCTCTCAACATTTTTTTCCTGGAATATTATGCACAGGATTTCTTCTACAATATAAGGAGAATATTATCTGTGAGGAACATATTTTAAATATTTATGTCGGATGACCGAAACGAATCCTGAATTTCGAAATACACAAAAATTACACATTTTTATAGCTTAAAGATTTCTATTGTACTGCTTTAAAATATATTTGTACCTATCATTTATCTGAAAAAGATGCAAGGTAGTTAATTATGGTCGATTTTCGGGCAATTTTGCAATTTTATAAATGTTTCTTATCAATTTCATTGAATCTTTACTTGCTTAAAAGAAGACTTGTTATAGAATGACAGGTAAAAATACATTTAAAAAATTTTTATAACTCAAAAACTAAAACTTCAACTGATTTTTGGAAAAGGAATTTTCGTTTTATTTTGTTTATTTTTATACAGCTATATAAGTCCGGACACTTGAGTCTGGGACACCCTGTATAGGAATTTCCAAATTGTAAAAATAGGCACTTTTTGAGTATTTCATAACTCAAGATTTTTTGTCTGTCACCTTGTACAAATATTTTAAAAAATTTCCACGTGAAGAATATTTTCTTTATATTGTAAAAGAAATCATGTACATATTTTTCCATATTTTTTTACGATTTAGAGATACTTTGGAAATCTTTTTAAATATTTTCGAAATTCATTTTTGAGAATAAGAAATCCTTTTAATTTTTCTACAAATCTTGATGAATTCGATTAATCCTTTTGATTTTTTTAAATGTTTAAAAAGCTTCTGAATTTTTTGTTATAAATCTCCAAAAATCTCAATTTTGTTTTACATTTTTTTAAATCTTTGAAATTGTATTTTAATCTTTTAAAATTGTTTAGATATCTCTTGTACTTACTTAAATTTTTTCTAAAGTAATAATTGTTCAATTTTGATTTATTCGTTGAAATTTGTTTTAAATACTTTCTTTAAATATTCCGTTAAAATAATGTTTCAAAATACAAAACCATTTAAAATTTTCACAGGAATCTTAAGAAACTTTTTTTAATATATTGAAACATTTCAAAATCCTTAAAAAGCTTGCAAATTTTAATTCGATATTTTCAAAAATCTACATTTTGTTTTAAAACTTTTGAAATCTTTTTAAGTTTTTAGGTAAGTTTGAATGTTTTCAAAATTTGTAAATATCTGCTCAACTGACTTGAATTATTTCGCGTGATTCGTCATCATTCGTAAACAATTTTTTTTTCCTGGGTGAATCTACCAACGATTGCGTGCGTGTATTAAATTATTTATTATGAAATTTGTAGCTTTCAGAATCTATGTGATGGGCATATGTAATGTTAATAATATGAAAATATATACTATCAACTTAAAAAAAAATTATTTATTTATTCCCCTAGATGTAGATTATTTGTATCATGTACTACATGTACTTGTAACCAATTTTATATCAAAAATAATAAATATTCATTTGCTGAAACTTTAGTAAACGGCAAAAAACATTAAAACGGACGTTGGTAGGCTACTATTTTTTTAGAATAATAAAAAAAATGATTCCTGTTTTACCGACTTAATATTTTTTTTACTCGTAAAAAAAAATGTTAGTCCAACGACGTACGTTTTAATGTTCTTTATTAATTCCAACAGTTTTAGCGAATAAATGTTTATTATTTTTAAATAAAATTGGATAAATTTAAAATTGGGTAATCAAGGTACCTTTTCCAAGTACTGTAGGGACCTGTAGTACCTTTTCGTACTTGACGGCCATCTTAGTACGTGACGCCACGAAGGTACCATAAAGCAGTAAAGATTATGGTTATGGTCTTGACTCGTGATGACCCTAATAAGGATGGGATATTGGGGGTTCAAACTGCTGGCTGGGACAAAAGGACCGTGGTCTTCTGGGGGCCAGAAAAGATCACTTTAAGACAGGCCTATACCTGCCTATACTGTAGTCTTAAGTTGGTCTTTCTTTTCACGAGGGCAGGGTCAAAATTAAAAAATCAAAAATGGTGGATCCAATATGGCTTTTTTAAATTCTGTAATTTTTACTTTGGATTTTAAATCAGCCACCTGCAAACCCACCGATAGGCTATTTGACGTCAAAGAAATTTTGTTCTATAATTGTGGTCTGCCATATTGGAACCGCCATTTTTAATTTTTTAACTTTGACCCTGGATTTGAAATCAGCTACCGAAAAAAAAAACCCAAGTAGCCGTAGTAGTAGTAAAAAAAAACCCAAGTAGCCGTAGTAACCCAAGTAGTAGTCAAATCAGTTTCCTTTTACAATGTTCGTCCGCCATATTGGATCCGCCATTTTGAATTTTTGAATTATGACCCTGGATTTGAAATAAGCGACCCGGAAACCACCTTTGTAGCAAATTTAAGTCAAATCGGGTTCCTTTTACAATTTTGGTCCACCATATTGGATCGGCCATTTTTAATTTTTTAATTCTGACCCTGGATTTAAAATCAGCTACTGAAAAAAAAACCGAGTAGCATTCTTTAGTTAAATCGGTTTCCTTTTACAATGTTCGTCCGCCATATTGGATCCGCCATTTTGAATTTTTGAATTATGACACTGGATTTGAAATCAGCGACCCGGAAAACACCCATGTAGCAAATTGTAGTCAAATCGGGTTCCTTTTACAATTTTGGTCCATTATATTGGATCTGCCATTTTGAATTTTTAAATTTTGACCTTGGATTTGTAATAAGCGACCTGAAAACCCAACTTGTAGCAAATTTTAGTCAAATCGGTTTCATTTTACAATTTTAGTCTGCCATATTGTCTCCGCCATTTTGGATTTTATCTTACAACGATTTACATATCATATTCGGATGGGGCATGCAAAAATCTATATAAAAACATGTATAACACATGAAATGTCAAATCTAAGCGTTTTTATTATTCAATAAACGATTTTTTCTGCCAAAAATGCCATCTTCAACACAGATTTTCAAGGACAAAATTATTTTTTTTGACTTTCTCTATAATTTTTCTATTTTCGGAAAGGTTTTTTCTTTAATTAAAAAAAAAAAATATCCCTCTAGGTCATTCCGATCCAAAGTTCTACGATTTTGAGACAGAATTTCAAAAAAGGTCCACTGTGCGCCGCTGCTCCCAGGTATCGCACTGCCTTGTCTAGGGTGCGTCTAGTCTAGACTTCATCTAGCGGCGTCTATTAGGTTTTAACTGCATCCAGGTATCGCACGAGCTATAAACAAATTTATTATTCTCTATTGTATACTAATATGCGACCTGATGCTCGTTTTATTTTCAGCAATAAAGGGGCTCCCCTTCCAATTTTTCTTTATAATTTTTAGTCGAGTTTCACTGTTTTGTTCTCGAATTGTTTAGAAAGAATTAACAGATTATTTTAATCAATATCTTAACGTTAGATTTTAAAGATTCCCTGGCGGATCGGCCGAACGCAATCTTTACGCTATAGCGTAATGGTAAAGTAATGGTAAAGTAATGTTAAAGTAATATCCCTGGCGGACCGGCCGAACGCAAAGATTACGCTGCAGCGTAATGGTAAAGTAATGGTAAAGTAATGTTAAAGTAATCTGGCATTATGATTATTAAGAGAAGCAAAATAAATATGTAAACTGTTGCAATCATAATAATACGTTAAAATTTACGTTAAATGGTCATCTCGTAATTGCAACAGGTTTCTTTTTCAGCGTTAAAAAATAAAAAAACAAAGTGGCTGTTATTGAAGTCGAGCCCCTGCATGTTGGCAGCCCGCTTGAAACCTCTGTTAGCAGACTGGAATGAAAGCGACATTATTTTTTTATTTTTTAACGCTGAAAAAGAAGCCTGTTGCAATTACGAGATGACCATTTAACGTAAATTTTAACGTATTACTATGATTGCAACAGTTTACATATTTATTTTGCTTCTCTTAATAATTATAATGCCATATTACTTTAACATTACTTTACCATTACTTTACCATTACTTTACCATTACTTTACCATTACGCTATAGCGTAATGATTGCGTTCGGCCGGTCCGCCAGGGTATATACAGGGTGTCCCAGACTCAAGTGTCCGGACTTATATAGCTATATTACCATTAAAAAAATAAATTGAAAATTCCTTTTCCAAAAATCAGTTGAAGTTTTAGTTTTTGAGTTATTAAATGCTTAAGCTGGACCAATCAGGAGCGCGGTATAAACAGTCGTGCGTACGTGAACGTGAGTCTAGCGCAGTGTTGTTGAGCGAGGGGAGAACAGCAGTCACTACACATCATTAGACTACCGTTCACGTACGCACGGCTGTTTATACCGCGCTCCTGATTGGTCCAGCTTAATCATTTAATAACTCAAAATCTAAAACTTCAACTAATTTTTGGAAAAGGAATTTTAGATTTATTTTTTAAATATTTATACAGCCATATAAGTCCGGACACTTGAGCCTGGGACACCCTGTATATCAAATTTGCTGTCCGACGGAAAAACTTCGAAAGTTATATTTGTCATAGAGACTATTATCCGGCAATGTAAAAGAAATAATTTGTACCGAAATCGAAAGTGATTATTCATAACAGTTTGTAAAATATTAATAATGGCACATGTTTGGTACAAAGAAATCCAACTCACAAAAATGCCTTCTATAAATCAAGTAACCAACTTAAGCCTGGGATAAAATTTATAACACAAAAGCATTAGCATAAGGTCTGCTATTTTTTTAAATTCGCTAAAATGCTCAGAATGTTTATAAAACAAAGTATGACATGTTTTCTTTCAAATGCCATATAACATATCAAAATTATATATAAAAAATTAGCCCTATGCATATTGCCAACTAATTGATGAATAATAAGCAAATATCCCAAAAGCACTGTATACAACACTATGAAGTTCTCTTGATAACACTAGTTAACAAGATTTTGCTTATCATCAATTGATGGGAAATTTCAGTTTGCTCTTTCTGTAGATCACGAACCTGAAGGGTGAAATTTTCTATCTTTTCGCGTTAAAAAAAAAACAGGTTTAAAAAATGGAAAACGTCCACTTTTTGTTGTTTCTGAAACCTAAGCTTGCGTAAAAGTAACCGGAAATGCTAGTGGTTTCTCATAGGACTGAAATTAAAGCCTGATTCATCTCCAACGATCCAATGTTTTCGAAAATGTCTTTATGACTTTTCTTTACGTTTTTGTACGAGCGCAATATAATTTTTTCATTTTTTATGTGATATTGAACATCAAATCTGAAATATCACCGAAAATATTTATGTTACGAAAAAAAGTTAGTTTCAGAGTCAGTGCTTCTAAATTCATGAGGAGATACCGTAAAAATCAAATAAACAAGAATTTTTTTCAAATTTTGAATCTTGTTGGTAAAATTTTAATCATTCAAAAAAAAAATTTTGTAACACTAGGTAACAAAATTTCGTTTTTCAACAATTGACTCAACATTTCAGTATGCTTTTTTTCCATTGAATACGAGACTTAAAGCGAGAATATTCTATCTGTTCGAATTTTTTAAACACAAAAAAAAACAGATTTAAAAAGTTGTATGTGACATTGAAAATTAAATCTTGAAAATCTCCGAAAATATTGATTCTGCGACAAAAAGAAGGTTAGTTTTAGAATTAGCTCTTCAAAATACATAAAAAAATACCATAAAAATCAAGGAAACACGAATTTTATAAAATTTTGTAACTTAGTGTAATAGTAGATTCCTCTTACTTCAATCTCCCGCCCGAGCAGGGGAGACCTCTGCCGGGATTACATGGAATCTTTTCTTGTGCAATACCTCTATAGGTAATTACAGATTTCTGTTATTTTAATAAGCGACCTCTTGTGAGGATCTAGTGAAGTATAGAGATGGCGCTGTAAGTTGTAGATATTTTAAAGTAAGCAAAATTAAAAAATTTCGAAATGCACTTTCAAATGAATCATAAATGTGGAATAAATTTTATATTAATAACATTGCTAATTATTTAATTAACAATGTTGAAAGAAGTAAACATTATAATGCATAATATTGAACATTACATTAATATATATATATATATATATATATATATATATATATATATCCATACGATGAAAAGGCGATAATATGTTACAAATGTGTTTCAATACCTTTTCTTCAGTATTCGTCAAGGAATAAGAATCAATTATAGAACTTTTAAAGTTAAATCATTTTGAAGAAGTTGGTATATTTTGACAGACCCCCAGTGTATAAGATTTTAAAGCACATTGTTTTAATTTGATAAGATAAAAAAATAAAACATAGAGTAAATTCAAGAGATATTTAGTAGAATTGAAGAGATTCAAAAATAATTTAAAACTTTAAAAGATTTTTAGAAATGTATATTTTTAAAGGTTTCAAGAATAAACTTCAGTAGTTTTAAAACAACTTCGAAACGGTTCAAGAGAACAAACGAAATTCCTAGGAGTCACTGAATTACAAATATTTATTAAATATTTCTAGATTTCTTCCAAAGTTCTGTGAGTCTTAAACTTCTTGTGAAAAGACTTGAATTTCTCCTAATAGTTAGTAAAATCCTATCAAATAAATTTCTTTGAAATCTTCTACATTCTTTTTTGATACATCTGAAGTATTCAAAAATGTATTTTCGATTTTCTCAAGAATATTATAAAATTATATTTATATCAATTGTACGACCAAACTGATAGACGTTTCTAGATGCCCACTGGACGCTCCCTAGATGCGCAATAGACCCACTAGACGCTTTCTAGATGCCCACTTGATGTTCCCTAGATGCCTACTTGACGTTCCCTAGATGCCTACTAGACACGTGCTAGACGAACTTGTCCCAGGTATAGACATTATTAGGGTCGGCTTAAGGGCATGTGATACTTAAAAAATTCTCGATTTTAGCAGTGTTAGGTTCCCCCGGCTTTTTTCCTACAATAATAAAGATTTTGCCTTAAAAATTTGGGGAATGATAGCGAACATGCTAACAGACGTCCCCGAACTCTTCTGTTGTGGACAAATTTAAAAAAATTTAATTTTGCTAAATTTGATTAATATGTGTGTATTTTGAGGTTATGTGTGTTACAATTCTCCCCGCAGCTTTACTTCCAAACTACACAATATTTTTGGTCGAAAACTTAGGACAAGTAATAAAACATAGTAACTAATGCCCCGGAACTAAGCTTGTTTGTAGGCAATCCAAAAAATATATTTCATGAACAATTTAATTTATGCTCGTTAGGACGCCCTCTATGCCACTCGGTACAACTGATACCGACATTATCGGAATGACAGAGACTTGACAACCGATCCTAACCTCCAAATAGTGCATATACAGAAAAATTTTATTTAGCAGAATATATTTTTTTGCTATTATCCCTTAGAAAAAGAGTTCGGGGACGTCCGTTATTCTATTTTATAGCATCTCCGAATTCAGTTTTTAAAATTTTAAGTTTTGTGGACAAAAACCCGGGGGAACTGAACCCGATTGAAGTATCACATGCCCTTAAGCACAGTTTACAGCTTTACTGCTGACCCCATAAAAAAGGGACTGAGAGCGGCGACCCTTTTGAGTCTAGTAATCGTCTAGTTATAGTCTAGCAAGGGGTCAATTCTAGATTAGGTGTTCCTAGACGATCTCATCTAGAAATCGTCTAGATTTCCGGTAGGGTGTCCGTCAAAAACAAATTTACAATTTGAAAAGTTTTTTGTTCGTTTGTCTGTCTTCGTTTGTTTTATATAAAATGTAGAACTTTAAGTAGTTTAACCTCTGCTTCTTTTGCGCATGAGGTTATAATCAACTTTTTTTTTTATTTTTTGACTTTTATCAATAATGACAGTTTATACCTCTACAATTTTACTTCAACAACAATAACTGTACTCTACATCAACAGACTTGAGAAAGACACAAAGCCGTGTCAAACGTCGGCAGAATGTATCGACACTTTTATTTATTTTTGAAATAAAAGTTAAATCAAAACATGAACGGATGCCCAAAAAAAATCCTTCCATTTCTTTCAAAGAAATTACTCTCAATGTTACAGCAACATTGCTAAAATATTCACAGAAAAAAATGAGGGTTCAGTAAAGTTGCGGCTCAAGTAAAATTTGGTCTCATTTAGAACTGAGTCTCCAACAGAACTATTTTTTAGGGTTCCCTTTTAGCTCGTTGATATCCGATAGATGGCTATTCATATTTTCAGCTGCGCATGTGCCGAAAAGCGTGGGCCAATTTGAAATCAATAAAGACTATGAATAATCATACAGATAAATATTATCAAACCTTTTGTATTCTTTGTAAAAGATATTAAATTGAATGACAGAAGTGCCTACCTTCCTAAAAAAATGTAATATTAACGGAATATTGCAAGTGTATATTATATAATTTTAAATGTTACCACGCTTTTTTTGTATATGCGCAGTTGAAAACGTCGGATTTTCAACATAACCTTAAAAACTGTCATATTTCATGTGCACTATCTTGCTTTCAAGAATGACTAATATCTATAATTTTAGTTTCTTCATTAAATTTTTCCCAGTGCAATATTATATTATTCGAATTACAAAGTAAAATGTACACCGTAAACTTGTAAAATCTTCGTAGTGAGTCAAGGCTGAAGTGAAAAAGGGCTCCATTGGAACCACTTCAAGCCATATTTTGGGTATATTTAGAAACTATTTACCATTTTGGGTTCCTTTTCAGCAAGAGAGGTTCCTTTTTGTTGCAGCTCCTTTGGAACCAAAAACTGGTTCTAATAGAAAGCCTAGTTTTTTCTGTGTTGCGCGCTGTTGGGGTATACAGAGTTTTAATAATATATGCACCACATTGATTCTGATAAGTCGTCTGAAAATGTCAAAATTTCAAATAATTGAAAGTTGTGCTTAGAAATCTTTTTCTTAGGTGCTGCTGATCCACTGCGTATGTACGCTCTTTCTTCTTATTCTGCTTTCAAATACATGTCCCTCAAATTTTTCAACCTGTATGTACGTCTTTGTATATATATATTTTAACAGCATGTAAGATAGCGGTGCGATGGGTGAATCTTTTAATCAATGCTGTCTTCCATGAAAAATGTTATAATTGCACAGAAATTGTTCTTTCTTTATTTATTTATGATTAAATAGGTAGAATATATAAAATCACTTCTCTCACATGCTTCTAATAAAGAAGAAGAAGAAGTAGTGAACTATAATGATTTTGCAGTGCAAACAATTGAACATTTCTGAACAGAAAGAATAAGCTTTCAATATCAATATACATTACAAAATAAGAGCAAATGATGTAATGATTTTAATGAAATTATACATCGGGACGAGACACAAAAATGATCCTCTCCGAAAACACCTACTTTGGAACAATATTTCAATTTTTTTATATTCCAAATACAAATAATTATTTTACTTAATAATCTAACTATTAAGTATAAATTAAATTAATTACGAAATATTTCAAGGAGCGAGACAGTGCGTACTTTCGGACGGTATAATCAACTTGTTACATAATAATTTTTGAAATTACGTTCTGTCGTTAAAAATGATTCTATGAGGGGAAAAAATATAGACATGAAAAACAAACCTCCAAGACAATTATAAATTTCCATCCATAAATGGTTTTTTTTTTCGGTACGCTCCGAAAGGGGTAATTGATAATTAGAAAGTGCCGGTCTTTGAATCGTTCCAATCGTTATTCCAACGTAGATTACTCTTGCAACTTGCTTCATAAGCAACTGTAATAACTTAAAAGATAAACATACATCAACTAACAAATACATCATACAATAATGAAAAAAAGATATTGCTAGAAAAGCATTAAATATCCAAATTCCAAAATCACCCTTGTGAAAATATATGACAGGAAAAAAAGGTCAGGCCTGTCATTTTTTACCTGTCGTTTTTTCGCGACCACAGAGGAACGACAGCCGAAAATGACTGACCCTAATTGGCCATAATTTATAATAATATCGTGTGAACATTATAAAGTATCGACGACTTGCAGATTTATTATTGAACTATTTGAACTTTCCTTTAAAGCATAAACAATTATTAGCAAAAGAAAACCATGATGAGAATTTTCATGATGAAACACCATTGTGTAGCCACTGTCCAATTCCGAATGCTCTTCCAACACATCAATTGTGGAATGTGTTCGATTTGCCATTTTAAAGCCTTCTTATCCTTACAAAGCGCTAAACTTGAGTACCACGGCAACAATTTCGAACTATTTTCAACTTTCTTCATTCCCTTGACAAGTTCATTGCTTAATTGCTACCAATTCCATGATCCAACAAAGAATGGTCTTGCCACACACAACCTACGGACCATTTGTTTGGTTCACTTTTTTTTAGATGCGCGTGGCGAGACCATACTTTGTTGGATCATGGAATTGCAAGCACGCAGTGCACTTGTTAAGGGAATGAAGAAAGTTGGAAATAGTTCGAAATTGTTGCCGTGGTACTCAAGTTTAGCACTTTGCAAGGATAAGAAGGCTTTAAAATGGCAAATCGAACACATTCC
>CAKNWW010298553.1:0-21452 GCA_932074435.1 Andricus kollari | reverse complement strand
TTCAAATTCAATCTTCATGTAATACAATTTTTATAAAAATTGGTCAGACAATTGTTAATAATAGTTCATTTATCAGTTCACAACATGAAAACGAATTAACAGTATTATTCGTACTCAAAGATCAAAATAATTTTTACCTTGTATTTTTCTAAAAATTTTAATTGATTATAATTTTTTAAACTACATAATTCCATAAAAACTTAAAACATATTTTCATATAATTTTGAAGATTGAATTGAGATAATTATCTTAAAATATCGCAAACATGTTGAAAATTATGAAATTGGAATAGAGGTATTTTAAATATAAATAAACTTTTATTATACAAATCATATCCAATATTCAATTACATAACGATTCATACTATACCAAAATCTTATACAAGTTGGAGGTTACCTTTTTTCATATGAAGGATTTGAACGTTTAATTCTGAAAATGTAATCAATTGATAAACCTCTTTAAATTATTACCAGAGAATTTCAGTTTTAATAGAATCAGTTCATATATAATTAATTAGCTCACAACTTAAAAAGCATTAAACAATTATTTTCATGGAAACATTCGAAATATATTTTTTCATTTGAAACTTCATTTCTGTACATTTAATTTATCAATGACTTTTAAAGCTAATTCCATACAAAAGTAAAATATATATACAATTGGAATAAATGTATTTCAAAAATAAATAATCTTTTATTATAGACATTATAGCTAATATTTAATTACATAGCCTTGCAGTAAATAATCAATTTATGTATCATAGTTAATTTAAGGAAATTAAAATTTAATCCTTATGTAATTTAATATATTGAAAAAAATTAATCAGCTCATAATTAATTAATCTGTTCACAAAAAAAAAATCATTAAACTATAATTTTCATCCAGACATTCAAGTAATTTTTACTTTACATTTTTTATTTTCACTTTCATTTCTGACAATTTGATTTATTAGTAACTTTGCATAGTAATTTGAGAAAAACTTAATACATATTTACATACAATTTTGAAAATTAAAATCAGATAATCATTTCACAACATCACAAACATTCACAGAAATTACATAATTAAAATAGAGGTATTTTAAATGTGAATAAACTTTTATTTTACAAATTATAGCCAATAATCAATTACATAACTTTAAAGTAAATAATCAATTTATGTACTTAATTGAAACAAATTAAAATTTAATCTTTATGTAATTTAATATTGTGAAAACTCATTTTAGAAAACCAAGCACATTTGAAAAATTATTTAATTGTAATAAGGGTATTTTAAATATAAATAAACTGTTATTATACAAATTATATCCGATTTTCAATCATATAACTATCAAGTAAATTATAAATTTATGTTACTTAATTTAGAAAAAAACTAAATTTAAATCTTTATCAATTGATTATCGTTAAAAAAATTATTCAGCTAATAATTAATTATTCACTTCACAACATAAAAATCTTTGAACTATAATTTGCATTAAAGCATTTAAATAATTTTTGCTTAACGTTTTTTTTTTTTTTAATTTGAACTTTCATTTATGAAAATTTTATTTATTAATAACCTTTTAAACTAATTCCAGAAAATGTAAATTTTAGTAGAATAATTTAATAATTAAATAATCAGTTGACAACTTAACAAGCATTAAACAATTATTTTTATTAAAACATAGAAATAATTGTTATAATATATCCTTCATTAAAACTGAAATTGCATTGATATACATTTAATTTATTAGGAACCTTTTAAAATAATTCAAACACAATTAAAATATCTATGCATATAATTTTCAAAATTCAATTAAGATAATTGTTCAACAACATCAGAGACATTTAAAAAGATTATATAATTATAATAGAGGTATTTTAAAGAAAAAATCAAACTTTCGTTATAAAAATAATAGCCCACATTTAATTACATACATACAGATAATCAATGTATGTTACTTAATTGACAAACTATTTAAATTCAATCTTTATTTAATTTAAAATTTTGAATAAATTGAATCGACTAATAATTAATTAAATTAATACTGGTATTTTAAATATGAATAAGCTTCCATTGCACAAATTATAAAATTAAGGTTAGTTTGTAAGAACTAATTTTAGGACAAATTCTATAAAATATGGATTTTGTAAGCAAGGCAATTTTTTAGGGCCAGCAGGCCGAAAAATAAACGTTTATCTATCAATTACATAACCTTAAAATAAATAATCAATTTATGTTACTTAATAAATAAAAATAATAAATAAATCTTCATGTAATTTATTATGGTAAAAAAAGGACTCAGCTGATAATTAATTAACCAGTTCACAAAATAACAAGCATTTAACCATAACTTTCATTAAAACATTCAAATAATTTTTACTTTATATATTTTTAAAAATTTGAACTTTCATTTCTGAATATTTGATTTATTAATATGTATTTATTTTTGTCCGCTTAGCCCAATGCTTTTTGCGATTTTAATTGCGGATATGGAAAGTAAGAGTAGTCAGGATAGGAGGGGTTAGAATTTGGTCACTAGCGTATGCAGATGACATAGTGTTTCTGGCAAAAAGCGAGGAGGCCTTAAAGGAGATGATGAAGAGGTTGAGAAGATACCTGGATAAGAGCAGGTTAGAGCTGAATGCAGAAAAGTCTAAGGTTATGGTGTTCAGGAAAGGAGGTGGGAGGGATAAGGGAGGGGAGTGGAAGTGGAAGGGAGAGGCGGTGCAGGAGGTTAAAGAGTTGGCGTACCTGGGCTTCGTGTTTCGCAGGAATGGGGGAGTGGATGGTCACATAAAAGAGAGAGTGAGGAGGGCACACGTGGTGATGAGGCAGGTCTGGGGGTTGGGAAAGAAGTTATTCGCAGATGATTTTGAAAGGAGAATGAAATTGTTTGACTTGCTAGTGATGAGTGTGCTATTGTGTCGAGTAAATGTATGGGGATGGAAGGAAAGTGAAGAGGTAAATAGGACACAAAAGAGGTATCTAAAGTGGACATTGGGGTTGGCAAGGAACACGCTTAATTATATTGTCAGGAGGGCGACGGGGAGAACGAGTATAGGGATTCTAGCTGGGAGTCAAGCGTGGAAATATGAGGAGGAATTTTTGGAAGAGGGGGAAGTAAGCTGGTTAGAGATAGCTGGTGGGAGAAGGAGAACATGAGAGGGGGTGGGAGAATGGAGGCTGAAAGGGAAAGGTATTTTAGAACGAATGGACTACAGATGGTTGAAGTGGGAAGGATGCATGAGGAAGGAAGGAAGGTATATGATTTCGTTAAGAAGAACGGCATGGAGAGAGAGAAGACAGCAGGGGAAGAGAGAATAAGAGAGTCAAGGTTTAACGGGAACTATGTGTGGATTATGCCAAGGGTGAGAGCGCAATATTTGTGTGAGAAAGGACAGAAAGGAAGTCAGGAGCTTATAGCGAGGATGAGATGTTGGTGCATGGAGGATTTTAATAGGTTCTGGCTCGCAGAGGAAAAGAGGATGTGTCAACTGTGTGGGAAGGGGTATGCAAAAGTGGAGCACTGTTTGCAGAAGTGCGTAGAGGTGGAATGGAGTGGAATGAGCATGGAGGTATTGATGCATGAAAGGGGGAAAAAAAGGGCAGTAGCATGGGTGAAGCGAGTGTTGGGTAGGATGGAGAAGAAGAGAAGGAAGCAGGAAGAGGAATGGAGAAGGAAAGATTGTAAATAAGAGAGGAAGTAGATATAAGTAGGATGTAAATATTATAAATAATAGATAAGCATTAGGTAATAGACGCGGAAGCGAGAGAGTAGGGACATGCGAGCGAGGCGAAGCGAGGCGAGGAGGGCAAGACGATAAAAGCGTGCGATCCTACAGATAAGGTATGGATGCATGTTAGTTGTAAGGCTTAGATTAAGGAAAATTATGTAGAAAAGGGAAGTGTACGCAAGTCAATTTTTTAAGGCCAACAGGCTGAAGAATAAACGTTTATACTACTAATATGTATTTATTTAATCTCTCCCATTTAAGGGTTTCAGGGCCTCCGCTCCCTGTACATATCTTTACATTGCATCCTTAATCTAACTTAACCGCTGCTTATATTCTAATGTTTCGCCTTACTTATAATAAGAACAATAATCTTAATTCTATGAATGAGCGATCTTCCAGGGCTTCCGTTTCCTCTTACCATAAGAATATATTTTCCAAGATTTTGAAATTTGTTATTTACTGTCCTTCAATAGGATTACCCGATTGGCTCTGCCTTGTTCTCTTGCTTTCCCTTAATCCTACCAATTTCTTCATCCACGTCACTCCCTGTCCATTAACATCTAAAATCCATTTTACACACTCATCCACACTCAACTGTCCATCTTCCTCTCTCGTACACCTCTCTAACACATGTGCCCATGGCTCCATTTCGTCTCCACATACTCTGCACAGATTGTCCTCTGCATCCATCCAATATCTAAAAGCTTTCACTCCTTGCCCCATTCTAAACCGTACCACCCTATTCCATTTGTCTTCCTTTTTTATTTTTTTGCAAATATTCGCCTCCTTATTCCGAACTTCGTCCAAGCTTTTAAACTAATTTCGGAAAATGTAAGTTTCAATGGAATCAGTTGATAAGTAATTAATCAGTTCATAACATGAAAAGCATTACACAATTATTTTCATTAAAACATTCAGATAATTTTTACATTATATTTTTTTTCGTTTGAAATTGCATTTTCTATACATTTAATTTATTATTTATCCTCAAAACTAATTCCATAAGAAACTAAAATATATGTACATATCCTTTTGAAAATTGAATTCAGACAGAGCCATTTCACAACGTCACAGGCATTTGAAGAGATTATATAATTGCAATAGAGGTATTTTAAAGAACAAAATAAACTTTTATTATAAAAATAATAGCCTATATTCAATTACATAACCTTCAAGCAAATAATCAATTTATGTTACTTAATTGAAAAACAATTTGAATTCAATTTTTATTTAATTTGAAGTTTTTAACAAAACGAATCGCCCAATGATTAATTAAACTGTTTACAACTCAAAAAGCGTGAAACTATTATTTCCATTGAAAAATCTAAATAATATATACTTTATATTTTTTTAAACATGAAATTTCGTTTCTGAAAATTGGAATTATTAATAACTTTTTACACTAATTTTCGGAAAAATGTAAACATAATATTTAGATATAATTTACAAAAAATGAATTCAGATACTCATTTAAGCATTAATCTGTAATTTTCACTGAAATATTCAAATAATTTTTACTTTAAATATTTTTTTCACATTTCAACTTACATTTCTAACTATTGGAATTAATAATAATCTTTTAAACTAATTTAAAAAAATGTTAGTTTTAATAGAAGTTAATAATTATTTAACCAGTTCACAGTATAAAAAGCATTAAACAATTATTTTCCGTGAAAAATTCAAGTAATTTTTACATGATATATAATCTGTTTCGGTTTTGATTCCTTAGGAATTGAACCGAAGGGCCTCTGACAAAGCCACCGAACGCGTCCTCGGGTTGCGGATAGAGGGTCCCTGTACCAAGGGTTTCTGCTGAATATGGTTACGATAATTAATAAGCAGTCGCGGGCAATTGTCCAGGGGTGGTCCCGATGGAATAACCCCTAAGCGGAAGCGTAACAACCGTGCCGAAAGCTGAATAGCACCTGGTTGAGGTGTCTCAAACGGTGACTCTGGGATACCGGGCGACCTCTCAGAGTATGCAGCCTTATCCTTGCATGCGGGCCTCTACAAGGATGGACGAACCCTTTTCCCTAGCTGCTGGTGGGAACAACAAAGACAACACCAAACATAGTTCTAGTAAGGGCGGTTCAAAACAATCGAACGCGCAGGGCTCCCGACAATGGGTCGGACAACAATGCCGACTATCCTAGAGTTGGGGGAGCCAATCAAGACGAGGTCAATGCGACTGACCGGCGGAATCTCGTTACTTTCAAGTGGACGGATGGACTCAGGGACGAACAGCTGGAATGCTATGATACCAGTATGGCCCCTTAACGGAAAGGTTACATGGCACGACAGCATACTCTGTGGTGCGAGAAACAGCTAGACCTCTCGCATTTTTCGTAAAAACGTCTGCGAAACCATGCCGAGGAACTCCGAAAAAGGAGTTATATAAGCGGAGCGCCTACTCAACCGCAGCCAGAAGAAGCCAGCAATAGAGAAAGAGAGGCGACACTGAGACCAACTGCGAGCCGACATCCAATATAGGAAGAGCGACGCTTCTGGGCCCGGAGAAACATCAACATTCAGGTTTCTCTTAAGCCCAAAGATCTGGCTGAACTGGATGACGAGCTTCGTGGAGATTTTTCCAAAGAACCTGAACTCTGGACTATTAATTGTAGTGTGTATAATGCAGCGAGAGCTTTGGCAGATGCAAACTATAAAACAAAAACAACGGTTGATTATAAGACCAAAGGACGAATGCATCAACTCAGCACAAGGATAGGCTGGGCCAGACAGTACGCGTCCCGCATTCAGTGTGTGATGGACTACATAACATCTGGCAGGACGAATCTGAAAAATTGCACCCGCTCCTAGCGAAATCGCGGTAAAATTTCAGATTTAACCACGTCTCACGACCGTGAGATAGGTGGTTACAGTCTGCGACGAATTCAATACGATGATCCGGCAAAAGTCTCGTGCACCCTAGCATGGATAATATTCACTAACGTTTCGGTACTCACATAGCACCCTTATCAAGGTAAGAAAATTTAGACCAAGTGGCAACAGTAACGAAAATACGATGCTACCTCCTGGATACTTGAGAACGAAGTTTGGGTATAGAGGAAAATCCTGTATACCTGAGAACTAAGTATGGGTCTAAAGAAAAACCGTTAGGAACATGATTGAACAGGAAATAAGAGAAAGTCAAGACTCATGAAAATCTATTGCTAAATGTAATTAATCATAATAGAATAACTTTTGTTTAATTTATACAAATCTGTTTTCAAATTAATAGACAACTTATTTTGTTTTTTAATATAAAGCATTTCCATGAATTCTCTCTTTCTCTCATTAATTTTACTACTTAAAATTTCAACATTATCCTAGTCGAACTCATGGTCAATATCAACAAACCCTCTCGTGTGTCTAGCAAGCACACTCTTATAATATCGTCCCAAACGAATATCACTTTTGTGTTCTTTACAAAAAGTTATTATTCCATCCATTTTAAACGGTATACGGAAAATGGTATAAATACTAAATTTTTTAAAAATAAATTCAATAGTTTTTGAAATTTGAACAAGAAAAGGAAGAACAAAAGTATTAAAGAACTATATTCTCTTAATTCCTTCTGATCATCTGTAAATAATATGTTACTTTGTTTGTTTTTGATTTGTTGAATTCTAATTGTGATATGTTGCTCAATTAAATTTCGTGGATAATGATTAAGAAGAAGGATACTCCTAACAATATTCTAATTCTCTTTGTGAAATGAAATGTTGGAGAAACCTAGAGCTCTGTCAACCAAGTTTTTGATTATTGCAATTTTGTTTTGAAAAGGATGAGCAGAAAAGAAATTTAAAATTCTACCTGAATATTTACCTTTCCTATACCAATTGGTAATAATATTACCATCCTGACCTTTGATTACTTCTATGTCCAAAAAACTGATTTGATTATTTTTCTCTATTTCATGGGTAAATTTATGTTTTGGATAAAAACCATTAAAAGCATTAAAACTGCCTGAACCTTTTCTAGAGGAATACATCATAAGGTGTCATCAACATAACGAAAGTGAAAGGGCAAAATAAAATCTATTTTAAATTTCTTTTCTGCTCATCCTTTTCAAAACAAAATTGCAATAATCAAAAACTTAGTTGACAGAGCTCTATGTTTCTCCCACATTTCATTTCACAAAGAGAATTTGAATATTGTTAGGAATATCCTTTTTCTTAATCATTAGCCACGAAAGTTAATTGAGCAACATATCACAATTAGAATTCAACAAATCAAAAACAAACAAAGTAACATATTATTTACAGATGATCAGAAGGAATTGAGAGAATATAGTTCTTTTAATACTTTTGTTCTTCCCTTTTTTGGTCAAATTTAAAAAACTATTGAATTTATTTTTGAGAAATTTAGTATTGTAACTTGGTGGCCAACCACCCGTTATGGATCCTTCCCCAGCTTTTCGGAAATAAACAAATAAATCGGGATTACTCACATGGCCGGCACAAGCTCAAAATAGAAATTTAATTCAGAGATAAGATCCTATTTAAACATTGGGTGTGAGGAATGAGAGAGAACCTTAATTTTTTTAGAACAATTACATAGCGAGCTATTTAGGTTAGAATTAAATGAAGAAATTATATGTAACCTGTCACTAGTAATTAAGTAAATTAGGTACCTGGAGTCATAAATTAAGGAGGAACTGACGTCCTACATAAATCTCCGGAATCAGAGTCCATTTCTTGGAAAAATCCGACAGGGAAAAACACTGTCATCCCTACCACCAGGTTGACGTCCTTCTCACTCACCCACGGTCACTTAACCCGTACAGGGCCCATGGGGATGTCGAGCAACCCACTACACATTAATCCAAGTCTCAAGAATTGATAAAATAACGTGTAACCATGCCTGGCTCGGCACTTGTCAAAACACAGAGGGCAGCACCGACTGGGCCGAGAATTTTGGCGCGAGAGGGAAGGGATTGGCGAGGAGAGGACGCTGGAGAGTTCAGTTTCGTGTCGGCCATTGGCAGGTAAAGTGAGTCGAGGAGAAACGTACAGTTCCAGCTAATTATCTTGGAAGAGTCCATCTTTTTCGCCGGACAGGTTTTCAAAGAAGCTAAGGACTTTGTGATTCCGAGGATTAAGGTAGGCGTTACGATTCTTACGTTTTCTCCAGATTTTTTTTAGGGTTCTTGAGTTTATATATTGTTTCTGTCTTTTGTTGTGTGTTCTTGAGATGAGTGATTCGGGTGAAAAATGTGGCACGCGTCGCTAAGGCTGAAATGGGTCTAAATTTTCAGGCTGACGCCCTTTGTGAATATGGTGGCCTCTTTATGCTAAGCGGTTAATTTTGTTAGGTTATGCTGATTTTTCGTGATACGGAATTTTGTTTGTAGTGAAACGTTAATATTGTTTCCCATTATTGAATCAATAGTTGTTTACAACGCTAATCATGGTTTGGATTTAAATCCTTTTTTTTTGTTTTACTGAATTCACATTTAAACCTTGTCTTATTTACCACTGTAATTTAATTTTCCTAGATTTATTATATCTTCCTTTTTTTTTACTAAAAATTTGGAGTGCTTTTTCTCGCCCCCACGAAATCCCTCTCCCTGAGTTAAGGACTTATTATAAGAGACTATTTTAAGATATTTTAAGAGTGACGCCGAAGAGGTGTCTGGCATCTAACAAAAACCGAACAAATTTTGTTCCTACGTTGCTGCTGCCGTTTTGTGGCGATGCTCCCAGCTTATGTCCCATAAGACTGGGAAAGTCGTTACAGTAATTATACCATTTTGCGTATACCTTTTAAAATGGATGCAATAATAACTTTTTGTAAAGATCCTTTAGATGAATTTGAAAAAGGTGGTGTTGTTTACAAGATCACTTGCAAGATCTGTAAGATGACTTATGTGGGACAGACTGGCAGACTTCTTAATACTAGGGTGGAGGAACACAAAAGTGATATTCGTTTGGGACGCTGTTATGAGAGTGTTCTTGCTAGACACACGAGAGGGTTTGTTGATATTGACCATGAGTTCGACTGGGATAATGTTGAAATTGTAAATAGTGAAATTCATGAGAGAAAGAGAGAATTCAGGGAAATGCTTTATATTCAAAAACAAAATAAGTTGTCTATAAATTTGAAAACAGATTTGGATGAATTAAACAAAAGTTATTCTTTTATGATTAATTACATTTAGCAATAGATTTTCATGAGTCTTGACTTTCTCTTATTTCCTGTTTAATCATGTTCATAACGGAGTGCGGAGCACGAAACATGTGATGAGAATAGGTTCGTTTAAGCCGAAGGAGCTTTAACAAAAGAGAATTCAAAATCACCAAATTACAGTTGTTGATGCTTATACCTTTAATTTTAAAAGGCCTGCGCACAAATGTGGGGGGAATACAAAGTCTGAGCGCGTGTAGTGCGGGTTAAATACGTTATCGAGCGCGAAGCGCGAGAACTAACAGTCACGCGCCATGAAAATGTGCCCGCGCTGCGGGCAAATTTTTTAAATTGAGAATTCATCTTCTTCTGAAGTTGAAAATTGTATTATTTTGTTGAACCTTTAAATCTTTTCTTACAAAGTCATCTTTTATAGTAGAAAAGTCATTTTTTGTTGTTTAAAATTGTTTTGTTGCTTAGAACGATTTAGACGGCCCTGGCTGTTAACGTTTCGATTCCACTGACTTCGTAACAAGGCGTACAGACAACCTCCGACACGGTTACTTTCATGCTGTAAAGTAAGTACTTTCTCATTTCTAGTTGAAGATTTTACCTTACCTTTTTTCTTGCTATCCATTTTTTTAGCTCCAATAACACTTGATAAAAAACTGAGCAAAACAAAAATCACTTAAGATCACTTGAACAAAAGGATTGACATGACGCTCAAATTAAGTCAACGCTAACGGAACGCGACTTTTTCCACTGCGCATGTACCGAAAAGCATTACTGTTGATAGTACGTATTTACTGATTTCAAATCGACTGCGGTTTTCGGCACATGCGCCTTTGAAAAAGTTGCTTATAGGGGCGGCAGCGATACACGGCCGTGTACAGAGGGTCCAGAGACAGTGCGGCAACCTAGGTCTTTTTCGTTGATTGTCTCATTTTTCTTATATATATTCTATAGATATATATGTATATACATATACTGCACTATAGATATACCGTACTTAAAATGGCGGATTCCGGCCTTAAAATGGCGGCATCCGGCGAGGTTGCCACAATGTATCTGGACCCTCTGTAAGGCCGGGCAGCCAATGAAAGTCGCTTGATAAAAAGAACCTGCCTACTCGCCGTAGAGGTGGGGGCCTCTCCAGCCCACAGTGGTGACTGGCAATGAAAAAATGGGACATGGTGAGAAAAAAAAAGTTACTAGATCGGTCTTTCATTTACCATATTTTGATAAAAAATTCGAAGTTCCTGTTTCGTTATTATGCACCTGCAGTGTTGGAGATATGATAAGAGAACACACAGGTAAGATAGGCGTTTCATTCATATTTAAGTATCAAACGCGCATAACCTGTGCAGCAGCATACATCCGAGCCTATTCCATCTATCGTTATTCAAAACAATGGATTCGATTCCGGAAATCAAGTACTTTACCCATACTATAATAAAAATTCTTGATTAAGTTTTTATTTTTTATTAAATCAATATGAAAAACAGAAAAATTGCACAAGTTTTCTTTAAAAAATAAAAGTACATTTATAGAAAAGTTATAGTATACCACAATATTCCGTCAATATTTTTATTAAAAGTGGTAAATAATATTCATAGGTACCCAGAAAACTTGAAAACGTGTGCCGATATTTGCTTAAATATAATTTATTTATGAAAATCTCGTTAAATTATAAATGGAAAACCTAAAACATTGTTTTATAGATATTTTCAGCTGTTTACTTCACATTGAAATATTATGTAAAAATATCTGCTGAAGATGTTTTAATAATATATTATGGTGCCAATTATTATCAACAATTTTGTTTAAACAATGTATTGCAAAAATTTTTCTTTTTTTAATTCGAACCAATTTTTTCTGAAAATATGGGACAAGATAAGTTTAAAAAACTATGTATGATATGTTTAAAAAACTAATAGATTGAAAGATATTAAGGATTGAAACTAGAAAACATTCATTTTCGGCTATTTTGAAAAATACATAACTCTGGTTTTTATAATATTTTAACAATTTAGCAAGTGCAGTTTATTTTTTAATGTAAAAAATATCTAAGTATGCTGAGATACTATTAAAAATATTTTCAATAACTTATACATTAAATAAATGATTCGGCATTGCCGTTACTTAAAAAATTGAAGAAGTCTGCGGATATTTGCCTATACAAATGTTATTAATAATTTAATTGCCAAATTCACATATTGGTCAGTTTCCGTTATCCCTTAAAGTAACTGTTCAAGTGTTTTTCTTACTTAATGGCAACCATATTGATTTTCTTGACATCATATGCGTGTTCAACAACACCAAAATCATTAAGTACACCTGATTTAAACTTGATTCTCGCACATGTTCTTACCATGTCCAATTTTCGCAAAATATTTTTAATTTGCTCATTTATCTGTGACAATTTGCTTTCGTATGTAATTTGTATATAAAATTTTTTTTGCCAGCATATTGCGAAAACAAAATTAAATTGCAAAATTTGTGCACTTAGAGGCAATTCTCGATTATTTTGACATCATATTCTTGTTCAGCGACCCAAAAAACCCAATAGGTACCAATTTGGTCTAGATTTTCGCAAATTTTCTTACTTACAGTTAGAATAATTGAACGTGTACGTTTCAAGGCCAGTAGAATAAAAGGAAATTGACTGTATTTAAAAAATGATTCATTTGATGTTTCTCTATTATTTCTTCATAACTAAAAACCCAAAGAAAAGTAAAAAATTTCAGAAAAACCTCAGCTTTCTAGCATAACTCAGAGAGAAGACAGTTGTGAACAATAATAAATTATTTCAACAATTCTATTTGATAACCTTGCGCAATTATTACATCACTGTAAGTGAAAAGTTGTAAAAAGGTTAGAAATTTAAGAATAAAACGAAAATTTCTACCATTATTCCAAGAGCATATTGTTATAAATAATACGTTATTTAAAAAATTATTGTTGTTAAATGTAATTGTTTCCTCGCTCTAATTTAAAAGTTGAAATACGCTGAAAAATTTAGGAAAAGTGACATTGACTATAAATAATAATAAGTTGTTTTAAAATTTCTCTAAAAAAGGTAAAATTAGTACCGCATGCAATAGGCTTATGGAAATTAAATATAAAAATTAATTTTTTAATTTGTATAGAGTAGTTTTTTTTATTTGGTCAAATTTATGGGTGGAAGCATGAACATTAAAAAAAGTTTCCCATCTATTTGAGGATCACTGGAATCCACAGCTTAACCTACGAGCCTTCTGGTTCATGTCACCCTGTACACTTCGGGTTCAGGCTGTAACGAGCAGGTCTTCCTTGGTGATTACTCCCGAAAATAAATAAATGCTATGTAGATACCTCGCAGCATCAGGCATATTACCCTACAGGGTTGTAGTTTCGCGCATCACTTTTCAAAGTCAAAACACGCTAAAGACCTGCCTGAAAACATTGAGCAGGTCTTCTCACAAGGTGGCAGTTTCGGGCATCACTTCCGAAAGTCGAAAACGCTAAGTACGTGCCTGACAACGCTTGCAGATAATCTTCACAATTAAGTTAACAAATTTTCTAACAGTACAAGGATTGACGGAATACAATATAGCCAACCATTTATCGGAGGGATGAACATCTGTAGGGTTTGTAGGAAACTTAGACTCAAACAAGTGCCGATAAGCCAGACAATCAGACAAAATATGGTACAAACTCGCATTATCGAGGTAGCAAAGCCTACATCTCTCTTCCATACTAAAAACATACTTTCCACGGTAAATCAGTATGCGGCATACATGTATATTGGATAGTCTGAGTTGTGCAAAGATTCTTTTATAAAAAAGAGGCATTCGCATGAGTAAGTATGATTGTGTGCCAGATTGCATCGCCAGATGCGAAAAAACGAGTAAGCTCTTAAACAGGGCAAGACGTTCGCCATCAAGGTTCTCAAGATAGGATTTGTAGTTCTCACGAACTATCTCTCCGTCAGAGCTTATGGAGATTAATGTTAGATTCTCCCATCTGTCCACCAAACCACCTGCGTCGAAAAAAAACCGGATCTGAGAAAACTGGTTAAATTTTTTGTAGGGATCCTTTACTGCCAATGATCTCAGCCTATCGGAACATAGTCTTGGGTACCGTGAATCATCCATTTTCGAAATTTTAATTAACCAAGATAAAATATTCTTTAAGACCGTGTGAGATAAATGCAAAGATCCAGTTTCTAATCTCACTGCGTAGTTTGGTGTATTGGTGGGCAGGGATAGGATTTTCTTAAAAAAAGAGAGCTGTACTCTCTCTATAACTTACAAATTATTTAGGCTCCAAACCTGCAAACAATACAGTAGCGTACTTACAGAGAGGCTGTGGAATAATCTAATGTAGGTGTTCCACGAATCAGCTTTGACCGAGTGGATCGTCCTTAGGATCGAGCCCACGGCTGTGTTCGCCGCACTAACCGACCTTCTTGCGGCCGGTAAAAAGGAGCATGAACCAGATAGAGGGGTACCTAAATAAGTATATTGTTTGACTACCTCAATACGACTCTCGCCGAATTGAAAAGATTTAAATCTCCTGGCAGATGAATTCCTGATTTAGACAACATTACAACTTTAGTTTTTTCCGTGTTCACAGTAAGGTTATGTTCCTTGCAATAAGAATTAAGTGCTTCCAATTTTCTGTTTAATTCAACCGGGGTATTTGCAAAAAGAACATAATCATCCGCATAACCAAGCAACAATATTTCTATTAAACTATTTATGGAGAGGCCTCGACAACCTTGCCGGATAAGATAGTCTTCTAAATCGGAGATGAAAAGCAAAAATTCGTATGGGCTTAAGAGTTCACCCTGCAGGACGACCTGCGTAACCTTGACAAATTTGATTGATCCTTGCCAGTCTTAATACAAGTCGTCGCATAAAAGTTCTTTAGAATATTAATTATTTAAGTGCTAAGACCCAAAGAGTGGAGTTTCCTCCACAATAAATGGTGTGATATTGATGGAAAAGCCCTCTTAAAGTCGACGAAAGCAGCATACACCACCGGTCGAGGGTTTCTCAGATGTATTTGAATGATGTATGCTAGCGTGAACAAGTTATAAAGACAGATCCTCCCCTTTCTAAAGCCAGACTGTGATTCAGGTATTAGGTTTAATTCGGTTGCCCATAAGACCAATCGATCGCAAATAACTTGGGTGAAAATTTTCGCGATGCAATTAAGAAGGGTCTGTAATTATCGAGGTCCTCAGGGTTACCCTTTTTGAAAATCATAGTAGTTGTTAACTTACCCCATTCTTTAGGGATTTCCTCCGTGTCCATAATCTTCTTAAAAAGATGCATCATATACAAGACCCAATTTCGCGGTAGATTTTTATAAAACCCATAGCTGATTCCGTCGCAGCCATGAGCCTGTCCATCTTTACAGTTTGCCAAACATTTAATCATTTCTTCTATAGTAATAGAGCCATGCAGTATGGGATGGGACAATTTTAAAAAGTGAGCGTCAATGGCAGGTATTAAATTCGAAAGTGGATAACAGTTTAATCAATGTTTATGCCAAGTGTCTGCCTCAATGCGAGCTTTGGGGTTGCACTTTTGGTCGTGATGCATTAATTACTTTCCAGAATTGTGTCGAGTTTTTGGAATTTTCTACAATGTCAATTTGAGTTTTACTATGTTTTTTTTTCTTAATCTCTTAAACTTTTCTGAAATTATTTTTTTCTTTGAGATATATTACTTTAGATTCCTCTGAGAATGCATTTTCTCTGAAAATCCTTAATGCATCGGACAAGCGTTTTTTTCGCATCGCGACATTCATCATCGAACCATGGTTTACATTTATTTTAATGAAATTAGTGTGCCTTCTCCGTATATCTCATTCGATTGCGACATCTTTTATAGTCGTCGTTAGTACTGTGTTAAGGTCATCGACACCCTGATAAATGTTGGCTACCTCCCCCCTCCACTCCATCAAAGAGGCGAACGCATCTACTTTAATTTTATCGAAAAACAGTTTATCTAAATCGGGAACCTCGAACTCATTCTCTGGAAGTGGAGGTGGTAGAGTCACAGTTAGCACAACAGGAAGGTGATCATTAGCCTCGATACAATTCACAAATTTTTCCCCCCTAGAATTGGAGAATGTTTCGCTAGATGATGTTTCTGAGTAAAATGTAATCGCGCAATAAAAAGCATCAGGATCAAATTGGTGTAGATCTGATACCCTGCAGTTGAAATCCCCACCCATGACTATTGGCAAATCAGGAAATGAAATTGAAATCTGTTACAATACGGAATTAAGATTCTCTAGGTAATCATTTAAGTCATCCAAGGGCCGGGGGAGGGGCGGGTATATACTGGACCGAGTATGAAATAGTCCAAGTGAGATTGGACTTTGAGAAAAATATAGTTGGGTGATATCGCTATTTCCTGAATTGCATAGGATTTAATATTATATGTAATAAGTGGGCCACTCCTAGCCCTGTCATGACAATTACTTCTAATAGCAGGAAATCAAATACTTTGGAAATCTGCGAATCTAAAGAGACCAATTTTCTCGCTCTCCAGCCAAGTCTCGCATACGCAGAGGATACCATGGTCCGCTAAGAGGTTACATATATCAGTTATATTATTAAAACCGTGAAGGTTCCAAAAAATTATTTGAGCTGTTACAGAGTTATCAGAAGTAATGTGTGGTTAATTTCTGATGTTAAATTTATGTCACATCACTTTAAGTGATGTGTGGTGTACCATCTTGTGTTGATCTTGTAGAATCCCTGCGGGCTAGCTGCTATTCTGCCTCACCGGCTAGATTCCTCGAGAGTAGATTGAGTCTCGGTGTGATCGCATTTAGAGTAGTTTTTGGTGTACCGTGGCTCAAGAAATTTTCTAAAGATTTTTTATACTGTGGTTGTTTAGTGTCCAGCTTAGGAGGTCGACCTCTATTTTTAGTTATCCTTTGGGAGGGCGTCTCGACGAGTGTTTTTGTCGTTTATAAATTTATAAAGCAAGTCACTGAAAAATGTTGTTAACATATTTTAATATATATTCTTTTCAATTACTGGGCCAACTTTAGTTATACAAATTCATATGCAGTAGACTCACAAAGCACCTTAACTAAAAAACGCCTTTTTCTTTAACTGCCTCCCACTTCCCCGAGTTTGAAATACAGTAAGCACCTGAATCGTGTCAATAGATGCGTATGCGCTAGATTATATTTAAATGGTCGGGCAATGTATTCAGAGATCTTTCCAGCTAAGATCTAGAGGCATGACTGAAAACTAAGCGGGTGCTTTGTCAGGGCCAGTGGTTCCGAACACCGGGCGTTTTGTGAGATTCTTCTATAATTGCACTTAACAGATTTTTGGCGTAGCCAATTTTTTGGGTGGTCAAAGTCTACAACTTCAAAGAGATATTTTATTAAAAATAAACAAACGTAAAATGACTATTTTGCCATTTAATTGAAGGAAAATATTTAATAAGTACGTAAAAACAATGCAAACGGTTATTGTTTAGCGTTACTTATTTAAATGTTAAATAAAGGCGTAGCAAAAAATTCGCTTCACACTAATTTTACAGATTCGGCATTTGTTCTTGATGCATTATTTAAAACTTGCATGACGATACGGTATCAGAATTTTTTCAGTTTTCCTGTCCTGCAAGAATCACACCTCGTGAAAATAAAGACCCCTGAAAAGGGTTTCTGCTGAATATGGTTACAATAATTAATAAGCAGTCGCGGACAATTGTCCAGGGATGGTCCCGAAGGAATAACCCCTAAGCGGAGGCGTGATAACTGTGCCGAAAGCTGAATGGCACCTGGGTGAGGTGTCTCGAAGTGTGCCTCTGGGATACCAGGCGACCTCTTAGAGTATGCAGCCTTATCCTTGTATGGGTGGCACTACAAGGATGAACGAACCCTTTTCCCTAGCTGCTCGTGGGAACAACCATGATAACACCAAACATAGTTGTAGTAAGTGCGGTTCAAAACAATCGAACGCGTAGGGCTCTTGAGAATGGGTCGGGCAACAATGCCGACTATCCTAGAGTTGGGGGAGCCAATCAAGACGAGGTCTGTAGTGCTATGACACCAGTATGGCCCCTGAACGGAAAGGTTACATAGCACGACTGCATACTCTGTGGTGCGAGAAACACCCAGAGCTCTCGCATTTTTCGCCCCAACGTCTGCGAAACCGTGCCGAGGAACTCCGAAAAAGGGTTTATATAAGCGGAGCGCCTACTCAACCGCAGCCAGAAGAAGCCGGTAACAGAGAAAGAGAGGCGACACTGAGACCAACCGCGAGCAGACATCCAATAGAGCAAGAGCGACGCTTCAGGATCCGGAGAAACATCAACATTCAGGTTTCTCTCAAGCCCACAGATCTGGCTAAACTGGATGACGAGCTTCATGGAGATTTTTCCGAAGAATCTGACCTCTGGACTATTAATTGTAGTGTGTATAATGCAGCGAGAGATTTGGCAGATGCAAACCGTAAAACGAAAACGACGGTTGATCATAAGACCAAAAGATGAATGCATCAACTCAGCACAAAGATAGGCTGTGCCAGACAGTACGCGTTCCGCATTCAGTGCGTGATTGACTACATAACATCTGGCAGAACCTTCACTGCCACGGTTCGACAGTTCGCGCGCGAGATACGGATCTGTCATCACACGCTTAACAAGTCAAAGCTACTGACCATCAGGAAGCAAATTGTTGACAGAATACGAGTACTATCTAACGCCTGGAAAAGTCTAGAGCGAAGAGAGAGATGAGTCAGAGAAAATCAACAGTTTTTGTCTGACCCATCTCGACTCTTCCAAGACCCTCCAGTTACTGTCGACTACCCGCCCAGACCAGAGGAGGTCAAGGCATTTTGGAGAGAAGTCTACGAAGTCCAGCATCCACTGAAAGAACACTCGAAGAATATAAATAGCTTCAAGGGGCTGTGCAGTGCCCTCATTACACCTGAGGAGGAATGTCCACCTATCACTCCCGAGGAGGTGAAAAGCGTATTAAGAGGCAGGAAGAACTATTCCGCTCCGGGACCAGATGGTATGAAGACCTTCTGGTGGAAGAAGTTTTCTTCAACCCACCAGCATCTGGCCCGCATTTTCACCCCATATCTAAAGTCGGAAGAGCCTATTCCGGAATGGTTCGTAGAAGGGCGCACAGTGGTCCTGCCGAAGACGGGCAACTTAACTGACCCTAAAAATTACAGGCCAATAACTAGTCTGAACAAACTGTATAAGATCTTTACAGCTATCCTAAATGATAGGATGTCGGGAGAACCTGCTCATCGATAGATGTATCTGTAAAGGCGCAGCATTATATCAGCGTTACCTATCGATGGCCTGGATTGATTACCGGAAAGCTTTTGATTCAACCTCCCATAGACTTATCATCTGTCTGTTGGAAAGCTTAAAGGTTCATCCAGACATCGTGAGGTGCATAGAGAGATTAATGCCGCTTTGGAAAACCAGATTTACTATCTCATATGGAAAACATCGTGTGATCACTAACAGTGTCACCTTTCAGAGAGGTATGTTTCAGGGCGACACCACGAGCCCTCTCCTCTTTTGCCTCACATTATTGCCACTATCTCTCGCACTTCGCCATTCCTAACGGTACCTCTGCGGCTAACCAGGAAATCGAAAGCATAAAATCACTCATGTATTTTACATGGATGATCTTAAGATCTATGCTAAAAATCAAGAGAAACTACATCTAGCTCTAGACATTGTCAAAGAGTACACTCAAGAAGTTGGAATGGAGTTCGGGTTAGAAAAATGCGCCAAGATTTATCTGAAGAAAGGAAAACTTAATGGAATCCCGGACGACCCTGAGCTCGTCGACAGAAGCGCTATACGACACCTTGGCGCTGAAGAGACCTATACATACCTGGGTGTGCCACAGAGCCCCATTCAGGACGTGACATCTATAAAGGATACTCTCCGATGCAGATACAAACGTCTCATTCGACGGATTTGGTCTTCCGAACTGTCAGCGAGGAACAAAGTATCTGCGACGAACATGCTTGCCGTCCCGGTATTACTCTATGCATTTGGAGTGGTTCCATGGACGAAGGACGAGCTCAGATCCCTCGATATCTGGTCCAGAAAGGTTATGCACATGAACAAAAGCGTGCACCTTAAATCTTCTGTTCCGTGACTTTACATCTCACACCGTCAAGGTGGTCGCGGAATACTAAATCTTGAATGTCTTCACAACAGGATTATTTTGGGTACAGCACATATCAGGAAATGTCAGGAAACACGAAGAAGTGGGCAAAGGGGCATTTCTCCAAAGCAGCGGAGGAGGCTAGCAGATGAGTAAGGCGGGTTCTGGACCAATTAGTATTAGTGCGTGTCCGTGTGAGGTAAGCCTGTGTGCGTGTGTCTGTGTGAGGTCGACATCGAGACCGTTCTAGAACATTCCTTGATGACGTCACACAGTAATATTGCCCAATTGTGCCATCCACAGGAATGTAACAACAGGTTCAAGGTTATTCTTATCTCAAGAATTTTTCGCGTAAATACTTTCAAGGTTATATTTTGTCCTGGCAATTTCTACTGCGTCATATAGTTATTTCAAGGATGATTTATTGCTTCCCTACAGATAAACATTAGTTCAATACGCAAAAAAAGTTGCACGTGTACAGATGAAATTTGATACTATATAAATAAATTTGATTTATTGCTTCCTTATAGATGACATTCTTCTAGAACATTCTTGATGAAGGCGTTAAATTAAACTGCGAAATTTCCTGGTAAACAAGTTCAAGGTTATTTTTCATGACGCATGACATTTTGCGTTGCAAAAAAATATTATATCCCAAACGTTTCGATTATAATGTAGAATCTTCCAGAAGCTTATTACATCATATGATGCAATATCTGACAATATTATATGCAAAACTTTCCAGGAATTTGGTAGAGGGGGTAAGCGATTATAAAAGGAGCTATGTGCTTAGTTTCTAGAATATTCCTAATAACGTCATCAAATTAAACTGCGAAATTTTTTGGTAAACAAGTTCAAGCTTATTTTTCATGACGCATCACATTTTGCGTTGCAAAAAAATTATATCGCAAACGTGTCGATTGTAACGTAGAATCTTCTAGAAGTCAAGGATAAAGAGGAAGATGACAAAAAATTTTAATTAGAAAATATTTCAAGCTATTCGATTAATATAGGAAAGAGTGTATCAAAAGAATAAACATTTCTTATGGTAGGTTATGTGCCTGGAATTCTTATCGCTTTATTCCGGTGTCGAGTAACGAGCGAGCGAGCGAGGACCCTAGATAAAATCCAGTTGTGTGTTTAAAGGTTTTGATTTGATGCATTGACCGTCTAAGTCTGCATACATTTCATTAGGCACTGCTTTCATTCTCTCTAGAGATCACTCTTTTTTACTGCTCGCAAAAGTTCGCTTTCTTAATCGAACTACAACGTTTGAAAATTATTCTTTTGCTATATGCTACGTCCGTCAACCTCTCGACGTGTCACATGAAATAAGATACTGCAAACAATTTCGAGGCTCGAAAGAGAGATAATACAGCGTGAATTTTATTTCATGCTTTTTCGCACGTGCTTTAACTTATATATATTAAAGATGCACTGCCCGGC
>CAKNWW010298547.1:0-13119 GCA_932074435.1 Andricus kollari | reverse complement strand
TACGTGTCCTGAATTACCACTCAATTTTGTGAATAGTACGCAGTAGTAGGACAACCTGGCGCTATGTCCGTAAACAGTGCTTTATTCTGACTCGCGTAAAAATGTAAGCATTTAGCGGTACATGACTTTTTAAATGAATATTAAGCATATTCATGAAAAAATCGTGAAAATGTGCGCTTGTTTATAAATATCGTTTATATAATAACAGTTATTATCACTATGAAAAATATGACAGCAAGGATTCTTGGACAATACATTTCAAGCTGATTCCGCAAAATAATTAAGCCTATTCACGCAAAAATTCGTAGAGTATGGATTTGTTAATAAAAATTGTTCAAATAATTGGTAAGCAGCAGCTTTTTTAACTAATTTTAAGCGCACATTTTTACCTGTCATATTTCGTCATAACGTTGAACAAAATTTCTTACTCTAACCAACTGGGCATTCTTTTTAGTTCTGGAATGGAAGCTTGTAATATGTCCCCTCAGGGTTTACATTTTTCTTGCATTTCTTCCCTATTCCTTTACACCCCCCACATACTTACTTGGTGATTGGGGGGGGGGGGTAGTCCGAGATCCCACTGCGTTTTTTGGCAGGTGTCAAACCAGCATGATAAAATTTTATTTATTTATTTATCTCAATTACATTCCCCACGACCCAATTAGGCCATTTAAAGGGTAACATAATAATAAAACATATAAACACCTTATAAGAAAAAATAAATATATATGTATACAGCTCAATAGCGGCGGCGATTACCTGTGTAAAACACAGGTTTTAAGACAAAGCGAAAATAAAAATATTTGAGTGGATCGAAAAATTAAACAAGTTAATCAAGTTAGGTTGCCGTGTATTATAATTTTATCGCTTCAAAAAAGTATAAACAATAATACGTAAAAGAAAGGTATTATAACGCACTTTTAGCCTAAGTTATTTACATATGCGTTAATGCATCTTAAAAAAGCAGGTTTGGTCACAGAAAAAAGGTCGAAGTTATTCGTTGGGCTACTAATATCGCCGCAAAAAATCGGCGACCGTCGACTTTGGAAGGCAATATCTCCGCAGAAAAAGATGTTAGGAGGTTCTAATGACGGTTACACAGCAGGATACAATTACTGAATAGTCGACCTTTTCAGAAACTGTAAGAGGATCCATTACTCCGACGTCATTGGCGGCAAAAACTTGTGAATGGTTCGACCCTTCTTAACAATAACATTCTGCTGTCAGCGCTCAGTCGCAGTCTCATAAATGGGACTCTGCACATTCGTTTTCAGAATGAGCTATTTAAAAAAAATTAAAATTCATTATACATACACCAAATACATGGTAAAAAAGGTCCCGGCGGAATTTTCAAAGTTTTTGATATTTTTCAGCTCATGCTCTCCTGCACAATGGCAAAAACTCAAATTATGAACATTTTTTGCCCTACGAAGATTCAAAAGTCAGATTTTGGTACACTCGAACTCCAAAAATACGAGAATCTCGAGAATCGGCAACTCCAAAGATACGAGCGTCAAAGGCGCTTCCACTCCTGCGATATTTAGATTTCGGGGGTAATGCGTGAGAACACACCAGGCGTCGAATTCAAAGCAGCCCGCATTCGCGCGCGCCTCACTGTCGGATAGGGTAAGAGTACACGGGAAAAAATTCCGCTCGCGCCTTTGGAGTCGGGACGCTCATATCTGTGGAGTGCTCGTATCTTTGGAGCTCGTATCTTTGGAGTTCGAGCGTACATATTTTTACCCCTTTATACATCACAGACTTTTTTTTAAAATTTTGCATTGCTCTCGTGAAAGTTTATGCAGAAAAAAATTTGCGCGGATGAACAATGCGATGTAATCGCGTTGGAAGTGATAAGCGCTAAGCGTTCGGGCGATGCGCTGAGCGCTTAGGCAAAGCACAAGGCATATAATTGCATTTTATCGAGCTTCAAACGTGAAATTAGATTTCTATTATCAAGAGACGTTTGGTTGTCTGAATCGGTGATACTGCTGCAAATGAAAGATTGCGTCCCAAGTTCGTTGCAAAGCGCTTAAGTTGAATGGCCACACAAAAGAATCGATACCCAGCGTTGCAATTGGGCACTGATAAAACCAGTTTATGTCAAGAACTCTAAAGTAGCTTTTACAGAATTCTCATTTTGTGCGAACGCTTCCATCCTACCTTCAACGCTAAGCGTTTACAAAAAGCACTCAGACTTTGAGGTTTAAGTCAAGCAGTCTAAAGCAATTTATAAGTAATGCTTATCTGGTTCCAACGCTCCGACTTTACCCTCAACACCAAGTGTAAAAGGTAAGTATGCACATGCGTAGATCACAAAATCAACCCCCAGCGGTGCTGTTTTCGTAATCAAATGATTATTGCGGACTTGAACTGGCTGATCAAGGCCAAACAGCAACGCTGGGAGTTGATTTTGCTGTCTGGTTGATTTCTTAAACGCTTAGCGTTGAAGTTAAAGTGGGAGCGTAAGGACGAGATACGTATTCCTTATAAGATGTTGCAGACTACTTGCCTTAAACTGGATAATCTGAGCCGAACAGCAACCCTGGGAGCATATTTTGATGTCTGATTGCTTTTATTAAACGCTTAGCGTTGAAGGTAGGATGGAAACGTTGGCACAAAAGGAGAATTCTGTCATAGTTTCTTCAGAGTGCTTGACATAAATTGGTTGATCAGTGCCAAATTGCAACGCTGGGTATCGATTCTTTTGTCTGGCCATTCAACTTAAGCGCTTTGCGACGAATTCAAGATGCAATTATTCAAACGAAAGTAGCGTTTGCCATGTGTTTGTGAATTAGCTATTTTTATCACCGATTCATACAACCAAACGCCTCTTGATAATAGAAATCGAATTTCGCGTTTGAAGCTCGATAACATGCAATTATATGAACGTCGTGTGCGTTGCCTAAGCCCTAAGCGCATCGCTCGAACGCTTATCACTTCCAACGTGATTAAATCGCATTCTTCGTCAGTGTAATTCTTTTTATGCATAAACTTACACGAGAGCAATGCAAAAGGTGGAAAAAAGTTTGTGATGTATTCCACTCCACAGTTGAAAACGTGTAGCCTAATTTGACTTTTAAATCGCCGTAGCGCAAAAGCTGTTCATAATTTTAGTTTTTGCCATTAGGATTTTTTGATCAGGAGAGCATAATAAAAAAATATCAAAAACTGTGAAAATTCCACCGGGACTTGTATTCGAAAATTTTTTTCTTTCAAAACTTTTTGTCAACAAATTATAATTCAAAACTTTTTTTCTAAAATTTGGTTTTCAACTATTTTTTCCAATAAATTAATTTTTTAATAATTTTACTTTAATTTTCCTCCAAAAAAAAATAATCAACAAAGTTTTTTTTCCAAAATTTTATTCAAAAATTTTTTTCTTTCCAAAATTTTTTGCAACAAATTTTTGTTTACCATTTTTCTAAACAAATTTTTTCAATTACATATTTTTGTACGAAATCGTTTTTCCAATAAAATTTTTTTTACAAACTTTGAACATATTTTGTTTTCAATTTCTGTTAAGACTTAAACTAACGTCTCAATAGTCTACGAAACCCTTTATTGTAGGCACTCAGGGCCTACTTTGACTAATTTTTAATTAAGATCAAGGCAACAATCCATTCAATTTAACAGAAATAATTTATTGTCAGTCCACTTATGAATTACAATAAGGTTATAATTAATCCCACTTTACAAATGAAGTTGTCACAATAACTCATTATTCTTTCTAATAACATTCTTTTTAAATGATGCTAGTTAGTTGCGGTTTCATCTCACATACTCCACTTCTATTATAATTTTCACTTAAAGTGTGGTAACAATGACTAAAATTAAGAAAATTTAACTATTTGAACGAATTATTATTGTTTATAACCATTTTCTTGTGAAGAAGTTCTAGACAGTTATAATGCAAATAGATTCAAATAAATGAGGAATTACTTCCATTTCATAATTACGAGTTCCAAATAATAGTTTTAACAATTCGTTATTGTTTACAGCAATTCACTGTTGAAAGATCGTGACTGTTTAAAAATTTCGACACTTAATTTCTTCTTTCAGGTAAAGTCGTAAACCAAAACCCTCAGAAACCCTGAACATTGAACTCGAGACTCACATTTCTGAAAGCAACTAACATAAATCCCAACCAATACACACTAAACCCTGTCGTAAATAACTCGTTTTTTATTTATTTTATTTTTAGAAATAGAAATTAACCATTTCTATTTCTCACTTTATTCAATACTAAAGTTTTACAAAAATGCCCGACTACTCTATTAAGCAGTACGACCTGCCGGTTCGCTCGTTAGGACTATAACTGACCTTTTTGTCGCTTCAGTTCTCACGGTAGCGTAGGTACCGTGTATTAATCCGCGGATGCACATCGCTGACAATGCAACATGCAAGTAAGAGATCAGTCTAGAGATGTTCGTCGGTCGAAAGATAAGATACATTATATGCTTACTTATGCAAAAAGCTCAACGCTCCACATCTCCCTCCCTAAGATTGAACTTTAAGGGTTTATCTGAAGTTCAAAAGGCTCTCCTGACCTTTCGTCTAGGTACATTTGTTAAAGATTCTAGGCTGATAGATATCTCCGGTTGTACCTCGGTAACATGTCTGGTATGTCCATTATCCCCGAAGCTACAATGTGTATATGAACAGTTTCCAATTAACATTTTAAAAGTATTAATTTATGCTCTTATAATCCCTAACTTATAAGCTATCAAGAAACCAATCAATCCCAATGCAGTATATCCTGCAATATTTAACCAAGAATAAGCCTTTTCTGTCCACGTTAATATTCTTTTTCGTTTAGCTATTAACTCTATTTTTTCATTTAAATCTTCAATAGTAGTTCCTAGAGTCCTTAGATTTTCAGGACTTATTCTTGTTTCGGTGACTAGTTCTAACGGAATCTCTTCTTTGTCTAGTACATTTAAAGTATGATTTAAATCTACTTCTATTTTCGCACTCAGGATTTCATTCAATTCTATATTACTATCTATTTTAGTGCTTGGTCTCAGTATTACTAAGTTCGTAGTCGCAGTACATTCACTATCCAAATGTTATATAAAGGAACCCTTTCCACGTAAATTACGGACATAATTATTACTGCACAATATGTGTAAAATTTCTTCCGCAGGTGCTGTAGCTAACCAATCCTGTTTACTCCTTAACTGTATCCATAGAGTGTTTATTAATTTCATTACTTGAGTTTGGCAACTTTCTGTCTTTATTTTAGTCATAATTTCAATTAAACAGATGTCTTTAGTTTGGGTTGAATAATCAGGATGAGTTCTCTTTAATATACTAGTTCTTCCTAAGTTTTTCATATTTAACAGCTCAGTTTTCGAAGTGGGTATAAACATGGTTTGAGTTTGCTCTAATATAATCAAGTGATCGTTTGGTATAATGAGAGAATTATAAAACCATCCTATCTGGGGTATTGGTATGGCTCTAATTAAGTTGTACAATTTTTCTTCCAGTAAAGGAATGTTGAGAATAATCAACGCTCTTCGATTCTTAAATGTTATTGCTATCTCGCTAATATCGATTAACGTAGAGAAATATCGCTCTTCCAAAGGTACAGGAAAATTGGTCACGTGTTTTTGTTCGCGCAATGTATTGAACAAGGTAATTGCGGAGATTATGTTGGGGTGAATTATCCCCCTTTTTCCATCAGTTAATGGACTTTCTAACTTTGATAAAGGATATTCCTGTTTGTCTAAACTATCAGTTAGTTCTAATAGAGCTTCGTCGATCATTAAATTAAATTCATTGTTTCGAGATAGATTTGCTACTTTTCCAAATTTTAAGTTGATTTGCGCTGCTTGATATTTTAAATTACTTCTAAGTTCGGATTCATCTCTTAAGGAGTTTAATAATAAATTAGTTCGATTTTTAATAATGTGAGCGATTTCTACATTATCTGATCTAAGTTTGTCTAGTTCTTCATTATAATATTGAGCTTCTTTTTCGTCTAAAGTACCAAATAAAGTTTTTGATACATCGCCAATGAAATCAAACAGACCACGTTTTATTATGTTGGGTTGGCCTGTCATAAACAGTACATTTTGCATTCTTTGATCGAAATCCTTAATTAGCTTATTCGTTTTTTGGATCCTGGCATACGCGTTACATGAAATTGCTTCTCTTGTACAAGTATGACTTATAGTAGTTAAAGCTACTTTGATCGTTTCTTGATTATGTTCTAGATATTCAAAGTCTATACCCAACACGACTCTCCAATACTCGTGATACATTTTAATGTAATTTAACTTTTCTATATATATAACATCACCATTGTTTAGCGGTGTTATTTTAAATGGCTCCGCTTGTAGAAGGGTAGCTATCGTTAACACAAGTATTATAAGCCTCATCTGAAACCGAAAAGTCTGACCTGTGATACAATTTACGATCTAACCCTACTTTTATTTCGAAGCTTACTTGATTCGTTTCATTTAGTACGCTATAAGGTCCTTTCCACAATTCGTCAAATGATTTGGGATTGAAGTTTCGGATAAGGACTAGGTCATTTCTATGGATCTTGGGTAAAGGTTTAGGAAGTGGCTCAATATTTTGATTTGGGTGTAACTCAATTCTCTCTAGAGCATTTGTCAGTTTGTTTTCTGTTATGACACGTTGAGTTTCGATTATATCTTCTAAATCTCTAGTATCCATGTTCTCGTCGAAAATAGTATTAGGTTCCCTTCCCATTTGTAACTCATATGGTGTGTAACCCGTTTGTCGGTTGACGGTGCAATTATACGTCAACATTGCATATGATAAAGTTTCATCCCATGCTTGTTCAATTTCGTAATGTCTAATGAATTCCTTCAGGGTCGCATGTGGCCTTTCATTTTTCCCGTTGCTTTGAGGGTGATAATTAGATGTGAAAATATGTTTAATTTTTAATCTTGTCATCAACTCACCAAATTCCCGTAATGCGAATTCTGTTCCATTGTCGGTTAAAATAATTCTTGGTTTGCCATGAATCCTTAAAAACGTAGTCCACAGTGCTTGTACCACTGCTGCCGAAGATTTCTCTCGTAACGGTTCAATGGTAAGTAATTTCGTGAAGTAATCTTGAACTACTAGAATGTATCTATTTCCCCTCTCCGTAGTGACATAGGGTCCCGTAAGATCAATTGAAATTTTTTCGTTTGGTTTGTTAGGAATACCTGGTGTAGTGTATTGGTAAGTTCGCTTATGTATATTCTTGTTCCGTTGACAAGCGTCACACTGTTTCATGTATTCCTCCACCTCTTTCGTCATGTTCGGCCATTCGTGTCGTTTCTTAATTTTTTGAAGAGTTTTTTCAAGAGCGTAGTGTCCTCCTAGAATTCCTTCGTGAGCTTCTCTCATTACTTCTTCCTTATTAAAACATACTGGAGGTCGGTTCATATATACGTTAATTTTTTCTCCTTCCCAGTTGTTGTCGACTAGTTGTAGTATTTCTCGTTCGTGGATGTCTTCTGTTATAATTCGTACTTTGTCGGTGTCCATGAGATTAATCTTGAAAAATTCAGCTTTATCTGAAGGACTCTCGTTTGGTCCAATGTATAATTAATCCTCGTCTGGCAATATCCGTGTCATGTAAATTTCTTTTATTCTCTTAGGTCCGTATTCTTGAGTAAGTATGATCTGATGATTTTTAATCTTTCTTTCTGCTCTTTTGTTACCTTCATTCTGAGAATTAAAGTCATTGACTTCCTCCGCCTGGCTTCTACTGTCTTTATCACAAAAACCTTCACTTATAACTTCGTCAGCGTCCATTCTTTTCATAACATTTATTTCGTTTCTGTCCTCATATTTTACTCTAGATAGGGCATCCGCGTTAGTATTTAACTTCCCTTTTTTATAAATAATTTCGAATTTGTATTCCAATAATTTCAGCCTCCATCGCATAAGTCTCGAGCACGGATCTTTTATATTCATAAGCCATATTAAAGGTTTATGATCTGTTATAATCTTAAATTTTCTCCCGTAAAGATACTGACGATCGTGTTTAGTTGCCGCCACAATCGCAAGCAATTCCTTCTCAGTCGTTGTAAAATTGACTTCACTTTTATTTAAAGTTCTCTATGCATATGAGATAGGTTTATCCGCGCCAATAGGACCCTGTGATTGTATCCAATAGCGTAATTGGATGCATCGGTTGTTAAAATAAATTCTTGATTCCAATCTGGATATGTTAATACGGGAGCTGTGATCAAGCAATTTTTTAGTTTATCAAAGGCATATTTTTCCGCTTGTCCAAATTCGAATAGTACATTAGCTTTAAGTAATCTAGTCAAAAGCTTAGCTATCGCTAAAAAGTTTTTAATAAATTTTCTATAATAGCCCACAAGTCCTAAAAATTGTTTTATTTCTTTTTCATTTTTCGGTTCTGGGTAATTCTGTACTTTGGTAATTCTGGCAGGGTTAGGTTTTATGCCGTCAGCTGTTATAACGTGCCCTAAGTATTCGAGTTCTGGCCTAAGATACTCGCACTTATCGGGTTGTAATTTGCGATTAATTTGCCTTAACCGTTGAAATAATTTTTTAAGACTATCATTGTGTTCTTTTAATGTTTTTCCGTAGACGACGATGTCGTCCATATAAACAAAACATCCGTTTCCTATCAAACCTTTTAATCCGTTGTTCATCATCCGCTGGAATGTTGGAGGTGCGTTTTTTAACCCAAAAGGCATTCTAGTATACTCGTAGTGTCCGTCTGTTGTACTAAAGGCTGTCTTTTCTTGATCTTTAGGGTGCATTCCTATTTGGTGGAATCCAGTCGCGAGATCAAAAGCAGAAAAGTATTTAGAATCCCCTAACTGATCTATTATTTCGTCGATTATCGGTAACGGGTAATTATCAATTATAGTCTTTCCATTTAATTTCCTATAATCAATTACAAGACGCCATTTGACTTTTCCAGATGCGTCCTTTTTTTTGGTACTATCCACAGAGGGTAAAGATATTGTTTGGTATGGATAGGATCATTCTTATCAAGACGAATTTCGTGTTGAGTTAATTCGGTCAGTGGTAAGGGATCATCTCCCAATGGAAAAATATCATTATATGAAGTAATAATCTCCTCAATTTCATTTTTCCCCTCTTTTATATGTGATAATCGAGATTTTGACAAAAGTTCTTGAATTATTGCTGGGTTATATTCGGTTTTATTGTCATTCGAAAAACACGTAACAGCGTTTAGCCACTGTTTTTCGTTGACTTCATACCAGTTTTCCACTTTTGCTTGATTTTCAATAATCAATGGTTCTCCGTCCTTTAGATGTGTTATCATAGCGAATCCTTCCACGAAGTTGACGGATGCTAATTTATTTTGCGATTCAACTGGTTTAATAACATGCAATATTTTTGGTCCTATTCTCATAATTCCCTTTTCGAAATCGATTGCGAATCCTAATTCTGATAAAAAGTTCATACCTAGTATTCCCGATCCCGGAGATGACATGTTGTCATCAACAACTTGAAACGTGCATAGTTTATTGTAAATTCTTAGATCAACCGCGTATTTTGCATTTACTGGTTCATTATTAATGTTAGTAATTCTTATTGGTTCATATCTTTTGAAATATCTTCCTTTTAACATAGACTCTTTTATAATTGACATATTCGCGCCGGTGTCTATCATGAATTTTCCCCTTTCTAGTTTATAGAATTTTAACTGAACATATGGAGTATCTGATCGATGTCTTGGTTTTGTAATAGGTCGTCCGTCGGCGTCGACGGGTGTTCCTCTTCTAAATTCTCCTGGTTCCAGTGCACTTGATCTAGAGGTCTACTTGACGAGGCAGTTGCCTGAAAATTTCGAGGAGCTTGTTTTGAAGGAAAACCTTTTTGTTTCGAATAACATTTATCTTCGTGATGTCCCGGAATTTTACAGTGGTTACAAATAGTTCTAGGTCTTTCATTTCCAATATCTGATTTGAAGTCTCTTTTCGCCAGAGTTTTCGATTTTTGGTTATCACTAATAGGTTGTTTATCCCTTCTTCTTTCGCTTAACCCGATTTCTACTTCTGATGCCATGTTAAAAGCCTCATTTAGGGTTTTCGGATTTTGTGGTCGAATTCTAATTTCGTATTCTTCACCTAATCCTCGTAAAAATGATTTAACTGAATTTTTCGTTTCAATATCGTGTCGTAAATTTATTTCAGTTGGTTAAACATTCATATTATCAATAAATTGCCGCATCTTGACTTGAATTTTCATGAATCTTGATATAAAACTATCTAAACCTTCAGTTCGTCCCATGATTGTTAAATCGCGTTGTTTTTGTAACGAGTTAAGAGTTTCCCTATCTCCAAATAATAATCGCAATCTGTCAAATAATTCTCCGTACGTATCGACTCCGCCTAAGCGAACGCATCCTGCTGCACGGCTGTTAATTTTTTAGCAATAATTGCATCTAATAAAATTCCACATTCATTTTTCTTAGTTTTTTTCTTTGCCCGCTTAATTAATTGAATAAAAATTTCAACTCCTGTTCCTTTAAATTCAGGAACTAATTTCAAAGTTTTCACAAAATCGTACTCAACTACCGTTGTGAGATTTTCATCCTCGTCATCACTTATTTCTTGATCCTCTCGAATATTTGACTCGACAATGCTACTTCTGCAATTTTCTAAAGCATTGAGTCTGGTCTCAATTCTTTCTAATTTGGATAGGATCTGTTGCATAGGATCATTAGGAGGATTAGTGATTCTAGAAGGAGAGTTTGCTCGTGACATGTTTTCCGCGGTATGAAAAATTTCTTTATTTTCTAAAATTTCGGTAATTGTTGTTGACGGCTCGGATTCCGAAGAATTTATATACGCGTTTATTTCCCTATAATTAAACCACGCCAGTTTGATTTGCAAAAATTTCAAATTATTTAAGAACTATGTTTTAAAGTGATCGTACTAAAACAATATACTAAGATCATATAACAGGTTTTCGTTTCTTAATGGAAGGTCGAAGCACATTACCCTAGCCATACACGAGTTCGTAAAAAAACGCTACAAAACACTATTTTTCAAATATTTAAATACCTTCTTTCCTCTTCTTTTCTCGATCTAGATCCAAAACTGCTTGGCTTGATTGAAGATTTATTAATCCTTGGTCCTGGTTGGATATCCGTGATCTGCTTTTAGCTTTTACAGCAAGGAGTCACTAACAACCCTACTTAATTCAGCCTGCTACGTGTTCTCCTGTTTAATGTTCATTAAATTGTTTATTTCAGTGTGTTCGTTCACTATGGGATATCTTTGAGTGAATATCCCTCACTGCTGCCACCAATTTATGTCGTAAATAACTCGTTTTTTATTTATTTTATTTTTGAAATAGAAATTAACCATTTCTATTTCTCACTTTATTCAATACTTAAGTTTTAAAAAAATGCCCGACTGCTCTATTAAGCAGTACGACCTGCCGGTCCGCTCGTTCGGACTATAACTGACCTCTTTCTCGCATCAGTTCTCACGGTAGCGTAGGTACCGTGTATTAATCCGCGGATGCACATCGCTGACAATGCAAGATGCAAGTAAGAGAGCAGTCTAGAGACGTTCGTCGGTCGAAAGGTAAGATACATTATATGCTTACTCATGCAAAAAGCTCAACGCTCCACAACCCATATATCCTTAACCTTTAGACACTAAACCCATAAACCCTAAGCCCACTAATCCAAAACCCATAAACCTTAGACCCATAAACCATCAACCCATAAACCCTAATCCCATTAACCCTAAAACCACAAACCCTAAATCCATAAATTTCAACCCATAAAGTCTAGACCCATAAACCGTAAACCCGTAAACCCTTAACCCACTAATCCTAAACCTGCAAATACCAACCCATAAACACTAAACCCATAAGCCCTAAACCCAATGTTGAAACCTTTTTTAAATAAACTTTTATAATGCATCATCCGCTTTGAATAACAGATTTTCTGTATATATTTTTTTAAATTTACTTTATTCTTGGTTTTTTTTAAGTTATTATTTCGTAATTTTTGTAAATGTATCGTTTTTGTATTATGAAAATTCTACATTCTATTCAATTAGAAAAAATACACTCTGTTATTATAATATAGTTGGAATCCCTTCTACAAATAATTAATTGAAAACAATCCAGATCGATAGAAAGAAATTTGAATGGTTTCTAATCGTGTTTCTCAATCGTGTGTGCACGATTGGGAACAATTGAGTTTTGCAAAGTTTCAATCGTTCCCAATCGGGCCAATCGGTAATAGGATTTTGAGTTTATGAAGCGGAAATTTGATGACAGCACTTTCATCTCGCGGGAGTTATTTGAAAACGTTTATTTACTTTTTTCGAAGCAACACATTTTAAGCAATATGTTCATTAAAAAACTTGAATAAACGTTTTGTAATAATGTTTGCGAGCTGAGAGTGCTAGGCCGTATTATGCCTGAACATGAATTTTCAATTTTTAATAAATACCAATTTTAAGATAAAAATATTCTTTCATCCTAGAAAGTATTTGTTATTTATAGAGAAATAACCCTTAAAATTAATAAAACAAAAATAAATTTGTTTTAACATACTATCAGTGAAAAATTCACTGATTGAAGTTGTAGTTAAGCATTTTATGGATTAAGCAGTGATTCCGGACTTTTCACTAATCAATTCAGTAACACCGGAGTAAATCATGTGAGAAATAACCTCTAAGTCTTAAAGTAAAGCGTTGTTGTTATTCTTTTACTTAAGAAGAAAAAATAATTTTTTTGAGAAATAAATTTGTAAATTTTCGGATTATAAGTATGCTGAATTTGATGCGGGAATAATTCGTATCAAAAGTATATACTTGACTGGTGTGTACATGGCAGTCGAATCTTGAAATTAAAGAAATATGTGAGATTTTTCGTCATTTAGAAGCATCAAAACTTTTCACCTTTTTTAATATTTCATCACATTTATGGGTTCTAAGTTTTTAGTATGATTATTTGATTGAATCTACTAAAATCTTATTTTATTATGACTGCTTAATTGACGTGGGGCAGAGCTGCCAATTCTCAAAAGTAGAACTCTCACTGAATGAATCAATAACTTTTCACTGGTTGTCAGTGACCGGATTCTAGCTATTTGAATTAGTGAGATTTCACTGACAA
>CAKNWW010298541.1:0-12698 GCA_932074435.1 Andricus kollari | reverse complement strand
CAACTGTACACATATAGTATGTAGTCTGTACCCTTCTGTCCCCCAATGAAGAAAGTTCAAACCGGTTTTTCTGTATAGTGTATAGTTAAAAGGTGTATAGTGCACACCTATAGTATCGGTGGCCTGGCCTGCCGAGCAGTCAGCCATATGGATTACCGACTTTCTAACCACGCACTGGTCATTAAATTATTTTTATTGTCACACCGAATCACAGAAATGGCTACTTTCCGAACGAATCGCCCGTGAGAAAATAGTTACAATCCTCTTAAGTAGATTCCTGTACTCTACTCCGCAATCGGCTTTTTAAAACCCTATTTTCTCCATCTAACAAGGTATCATTAGTTTCGGTTTATCGCCAGAAAATAGAAAACAAGTAGAATAAACAGATAGGGAGACGCGGATTTTCACTTAAAAATCGATTATATGTTGCACTTATGTAAATCAAGGATGGAGCCATGATTTATTGTTCTTAGGTTACAAAACTCTTGCTAATATGCATAAACATAATAAACTTACAATTTTAATATATTAGTTTAGGCCAATGAACGCTTCACAATCTTTCCCCTTTTCAAAAGGATTCCTCTTTTTCTCCTGTTTTAGAGAAACTTACCCCTTTTCTCGTTTCTTCATTTGAATGCGGGACGAATTAATAGAACCGAGTTTTTATCTTAATATTCTTGGTTGAAAATTCAACTGCACTTATATTAGTTGAAAATTGCAATTCTTTATTAAAAATTTCTTTTTCTGGTTGAAGGATCATCATTTCATTTAAAAATTCATCTCTTTCGTTGAAAAATTACATTTTTTGTTAGACGTTCGTTTCAGATTGAATACAATGTGGTCCAATGATGGAGAAAAAGCTTTTTGACATTCTTCAGTTTCAAATGCTTCAATTTTTAAGTGCTCTATTTCCAAAAACTTGCAATTCATAGAAAAAACATTTTAAAACTTTAGGCAAAAAAATGAAATAGTGTGGATGTGCTTGAAGTTCTGAACGTTCAAATGAACGAAATTTTTTACTGATGACTTTATAAACCAGAACAAGTGCTTAAATGTTCGTTCATTTAGATCGGAAATAATTTATTATTGAAACAGAATTATAATGCATATTTTAAATAGCAGTTGGAACAATATTGATAGGTAAAATAATGGGGAAAAAAAATTTCGTTCATTTGAACATTCGGAACTTCAGGTACATGTACTGTGGGAGAAAATGCGTTATAGAAATATTGAGTCATTGCTTCTCCTTTGAATGCAGTTAAATGATAACACAAGAAATATTGGTTATTAAAAATTAAAATTCATTCATCTCTCAGTCATTTTGACCGTAATGAAATTCTGCATTGTCTACTGGGCTCATGGAGAAAGCTTTTAGTGTGAGCTGATTTTCGGCTCGCTCTGATGGAAAAAGACTGGTCGCAAGAGCAACTAATTGCATTCGAATTAACGAAGCGCTTGAAAAAAGCGCGAAACGTCAGCCAAGATTGATTTCATTTCAAATGGTAATTGAAGTAATTACTGTCGTCACTAATGCACACATTAATTAGGCCAGTTGCGGCCTTAGCACGAAGTTATTGCATTCAAATACTCTCTCTTGACGTTTTTTTGTATTTCTAAAGTCGAGCCTAAAGTTATCCGATGATAATGAAGGCGTAATTACGCAGTCACCCTAATTACGTTGGCAATGGCGTCGCACATAACAACAGCAGTGACCCAGCAAAGACTTTCACTATAGTTTTCATTAGTCGAGCAAACAAAAATAATATTTTGTTACGTGAAAGTAGAAACGCTCTAATTAATTATATGATTGTAAGATATGTATCTTGAGATTTTAATTTCTAAAAATATTTTTCTGTCGCTGATAAAATACTATATTGAGATAAAATAATAATCTGTAACTGATGAATGGAATGCGTGGTGAGTCCATATCTTGTTTTCAACCTTGAACGTAGTGATTCATATTTCGTTTTACGTTATTGTTTACATTAGTGGAAGGGATTCATTGGTAGCCTGAATTTGTACTATTTGCATGTCATAACGGCCGAGATAAAGCTGTATATGAATTAGACTTTGATTCATTCATTTTGAAAGCATGAGATTTATCGGAACCAAGAGTTTCCTCTGACAGAAAAGAAAAATACAAGTGCTTTTAACACGGTAGAAAAAAGTGCCTCGGTTTGAGGTTAAAGCCAATTTAAATAAGAATCGTAAATTCCTTATTCGTAATATTTGTTGCACTCAAAGCAATATTTTTTATAAATCAAGGAAATCTTCCTTGATTAAACGAGCAATTTTGAAACCAGTATTCTGGATGTTTATTAACAAAAGTTTATATATTTACGATGTTGCAACATTGGTTATTTATCCAGGCCAAAATTTATCTAAAGTTTTTCCCCTTCCAATAGCGAATTTCACTTTATAAAATCCAATTTCTTCTTTCATATTCAATTTCTAATAGCGCAGGAAACGCCGTATCAAAGTATCGGGCATAAGCAAGTTTTCTGCTGACGGCGACGGAAAATTACTTTATATGCGAACTCGATAACCGTTATTGCTTCTGCCGCATTCCCTTTTTAATTGAATTTAATTTACATGGAATGGAATAAAATTGTATATTAGCAATATGTCGAAGATTAATTTTTTTTCTTCTGATTTTCATAATATCCTGAAGTAGAGTATCACTATTTTTTATTTAAAACATTGTGCGCGCAATAATTACTCTTTCTTTAAAGAAACAAAATTGATTCATTTTCTTGAATAGTGACAAGACATTTTTTTTTATAGATTTGATAAAAGATTGTATATGACTCGCCCAACATATTCAAATTCATCATTTTAGTTAAAAGTTAACCTTTGGGGTTGAAAATTCAACTATTTTTGGTTGAAGTTTCATCTTTTGGTTTGAAAATTCTAATATTTTTTAAATGTTATCTTTTTTGGAAGAAAATTTAACGGTTTTGTAAAACATTCTTCTATTTGGCCAGGAAATTCGTACTTTTGAATTGAAAATTCGTCTTTTTTTGTTGATCATTCAACTGTCTTGTGAAAAATTCAGTGATTGAATCGAAAATGCAACTGTTTTTAGTTTAAGTTTAATTTTTTTGTCTGACAATTCCACCATTTGGTTGAAAATTCATCTTTCATGGTAGAAAAATCATCTTTCTTGGTTGTAATAACGGACTAAATAAATTTGACATTTTAATTTCGAATTCGTCTATACCGTTGATAAAATATTCTGCGTTAAAAATGTTACAAGAATTTTCGCGGCTATCTGCACCTTTTTTTACAGGAGGATTAGACTTATTCTGCAGAAAGTTGCTTGACCGATATAAGGGCAATTTTTTCTACGGATGAATTCAAATGCAGCTGCTTTGTACTCGAAGTGAGTGAGACGTGAAGGGTTTGGGGGGAGAGGACGATTTATACAGAGGCTACCGCATGTGTGAACGAATGCAGGAGCATAGTCGAGTCATACGGCCTCTTGAGTATAGCGTCAGAAAAAGGCTGGATACATGGCATGCAGTGCATACGATTTTCTCATGGGGAAGAACTAGGGCCCTTGTGCGCATTAATTGCTTGACTCATTCTATTTCGAGTCCATCCAATCTCCTCCTGTGAAATCTCATCTTTGCTCTTGTTGCTCTCTAATTCTGAATTCATCAAAAATGATACTGTCGGAGTAGACAAAATGTTAGGTCATAAATTACTCTAGGCCATTTTTAATTAACTTTCAATTATAAGTGATGTAAGCGCCTCACCCAGATCTTACTATTTCAGGTTTGAAATTAGGGATACGTTTTTTTAATATGTAGCGGATCGTGTATCACTTTAGGTTCACTGAAATAGGCGTAAAAAAGCGAGAAAGTATGATTTTTGAAGAAATTTCAATTTCGTCAAAAAGTGGAGTTAGCAACGTTTAGCTTTCCCTGCTTAAATTAGAAAGTTTTATTTCAAATTCAGAGAAACAATTTTAACTGTAAAGTATTCAAATTGGAATAATTTGTACACTGGAAAATTCATAATGGTTTTGGTTCAAATTTTAATTGATCATAATTCTGTAATTTAAAAATCCAGTTAGAAATTAATATATTTTAATACTTGAACTGAACGATATTTAATTAAAAGTTGAACAGATTCATATTAAAATTACAAAAATTAGACAATTTAAAATTACAAGCATTAATGTAGTATAATTGCAAAACGAAAATTAAGCAATTTTCCCTACTTCTTTTTGAATCTATCGAACCTTGATTGTCCTAAATGTAACATTCAATTTTAGCTGTATAATTTTTTATTTTAAACGCTTCAAACTTAGAAAAGTTCTGCATTGGATGTATTCATTTAATAAAATGCATGTAATTATTTCATTCAGTGAAAAATATGAATTCAGATTTGAAATGGACTAAAGCCTATAATTCAAGTTGGAATATTCGATATTTGTAAAAGAAATCGCGTGCATTTTTCATTTCTCAAGCTTTTTACACCGAAAACGAATCCCACATGTACCTCAAATTTTGAACGTTCAAATGAACGAAATATGTTTTCCCAATTCTATTTTATCCATAAATATTGTTCCAGCTACAATTTCAGGGTGGCAGTACATAACTATATAATCAAATTTTTTTTCGAACCTGGGTTTATTGAATAAAAGATTCTTAAAAAATCAAATACGCGTTGTGATCTAAGGGTTTGTTCGAATTCTCATTTTTTAATACTGCAATAAAAAAAGGTAATTTAAATTTTAGCGTAGAAATAATTTTTTTTCTTCCCTTCGCAATATTTTTTGAGACTATTATCGTTTATTGACAACAATTATTTTTATAGTCCTTTTACCGAATAATCGTCTATCTCGACGCGATACCGTCACAATAAATTTTGATTTTCTCATAACAGAATAATTCGTTTGTATAAAATATTTATTATTCTTGTTTATCTTCCCCATATATCGGCAGCAAGTTTTTATTTTTTTTTTAAATTCTATTTTCAATCACTACCGAAAAACCGATTTTCAAACCCTGTTAAATTTTAACCTCAAAATTCTTGGACGATTTACTCGCGATTGATTAACTTTTTTTAGATCAAAACGCTTTTAACCTCATTCAACAACTCAATATCGCGGGTGTAAGTTTTTATTTTTTTATTTAAACTAAAGATTGCATTTTTCATCGCAATCTGCAGCCGTGTAATTTCCATATTATGGTCAGTATCACTGAAATTGTTAGCTGACACATTTATTTTCTCGAAAACGAATATCTGTTTCTAATTAAATTGTTTTGGGCTTAAGTCGACAATGCGTCATCTCGGAAGTGGATTTCTGTCATATCTTTAAATGGTGATTTCGATTTCACAGAATGTTTTCTCGCTCTCCTTGAAAATTCTGATCATGTTGGTAACCTAGTTCTGTACTGTCACCCTTCAAATTAAAATAATACCTTTCAAGTTTTTGTTGGTAATCTATTTTTCGCTGTATAAATAAACAATCGGATTAACAGTGTTTATAGTTTACAAAACCATCATTAAAAAATGTGGTTCATTTGAAAGTTCAGAACTTCAAGCACATACGAATCCCGGCGTATTTGTCCTTCAAAATGAACCTTCACTTTGAAAGTTAATTGGTCTCATTAACTTTACCTTATTCTAAATGTTCGTAAATGGAAACCGTCGCTGAATAGAAATGCATTGAAACTTTTGGCTTTCGCCACTATGACTGTAGAGTCTACACCGGAAGATCAGCGTCTATGCATTGTGACGCCAGTGCAGGTAATTTTCATGAGGATAAATAGGGAAACTCGTGCCACGATCGTTACCTACTTTCAATTGCACTTTGACATGGTTTCGGGACTATTGTCCATTCTAACGAGTCACGATCCGTCGTGAACTACGTAAACCGTAAACGTAGTCGTAGAGGGAGGCCCATTGTGATTAATCTTGTTTCAATGACACACGATCGCACATATAGACCCTTGTACAAAAGCCGCTCATGCCTTTGGCATTTGAAAACACAAGGCATTACGCAAACAGCACACTACATGTGTTCGACGACGTCTATTGGCAGATTAATATTATCGGCGTCTAGGTACGCATAGTTCGCTTGTCCAATCGTCGTGGTCGACGATGCATCATACACGGAGAAAAATGGATAGTCACCTTGACTATGTGGACCGGTGTTTTACAGAGGTTGCCGTAGGTCATGAAAAACCCTGGAAATCAGGGTAAAGTTAAAGAATTTTCTTGGTTTTAGATTTTGAAAAAAGATCTTGCAAAAGTCAAGACATTTCTATGAGCATCTTTATTATTTTTGAAGAGTAAGATACCGGAGACATGATTGCATAAATGCATATGCACAACCACTTTGACAACATATTACATCGAATTTGACGTTGAAAATCAAAGCAAAAATCACTTAAACCACTCTCCATCATGTTCCACACTCTCCACACACGTTTGTAATATCAATCAGTGGTTTAAACTAATTAAAAATCTGCGGAACACGCTACACATGGTCGCTCTGGTGTTCAGTGGAGGTCATCAAGCTGCGACTTCGGATTGGTTTGAAATTTAATACTCTGCGGATGGTCAAAAAATCTACAATTCCAGAGTATCGATTTGGTCATGCTGATAGTGAGTCTGATCACCTATGGATAGTCAAACTGAAAATAAAATTAGAGTCTCTTTGACTAAGAAGGTAACATTATGGATGGCACGTTGTACTATCTGAAATGTAAAACTGACCATCTAAATTTGGACACTCACAGTTTGACATTCGATTTTTCTCTGTGTATAGACAGGTACGTCTTCCCGTTCTTGTGCCAGGTTTCGTAGTTTCTTTTTATCTAACTCAACCGCCCGTGTTCAGCCTGTCGAGCGCGTGAATCGTACACGAGGAGAATAATTGCGTGACGGGGTTGCAAAAGCAGCCGGAAATGAATTTTAATGCTTTTCAAAATGCCGAGTCGCGACTTGAGCATGTGCCTTATTCGAGTTCTTAAGGAGCTTGTGAAAAATCTATACCGTTGACTTCTGCAGACTCGAAGGGAAAAAAGTTGCATGGTATGTCCTTCTGTGTTTCGTCGTCGCATGTGACTGCCCTGTCAGCTCTAATTGTACAAGAGGCGGAAGAAGAAACGCTCGAGTATTTAACAAATTTGTTCCACGAATCGACGCCTGACGGTCGAAAAAGTAGCTCTGCAGAAATGCGATGTCACTTTTAATTGTCGAAAGAACTAATTTAATTTAGAATCAATTTTTTGTACCTGTCGGGTATTCCAGGACGGAATTACCAAAAAATGAATTCATGGCCTTTTAAAATACCACGTATTGTTCAAGAGAAGTCGAACATTTTGTTTGAAAAGATCCCTTCAACCCAAGCAAAGTTTTGACGGATTGAAATTCCGAGACAATTTTAATGTAGAATTTATTTGGACAAACTCAAGCCTGGAATTGTTGGAGAATGGTTCAGTTGACGAGAAATTTAATTAGTAAGTTAAATATGGACAACCTCGTTTAGCGTACATTGATCTCGTGAGTAATTACAGGTTCACCAAGAAGGCAGTTTCCTATATAAAATCAAAGAATGAACAAAGATTTTTATAATTCGACTACTTCATGCAAGACGAAATCAAGTTTGGGTTAGTCCGCTTACAGCCAGTTTAATGTGACCCACCAATTAAATGCCTGGCATGTGGTCATTGTGAAACAAGGTATAAGAAAAAACAAAGATTTACTTTTTTTAATTTTAGACACTATTTTTTCAATGTTAATCTATAAATACTGTTATTTCATTTTCAAAACTATAATACATTTTTTGAAAAGCATTCATACGAGGCTCGAAACGTTGCCACATGTTTTAAACTCAGTTGTTTTGTTTCTTTTGTATACTTTGTTTCACAATGAATACATGATAGCCATTTAATTGGTGGATCCCATTTATTCAAAATTTCGAAACTGACAGGACTATTAGAGTTATTTAAAATTTTAAACATCAGGCAAAATTCATAATTACACTTTAAAATGTTCGAATTGGATTTTAAAATTGGTTTAAGTTATAACCTTCAAATTAGGATTTATTTGCGATTGATTATGAAGTCGTACTCGTATAAAATACTAAGAGGTTTATTAAACAAATAAGTGTTGAGACAAATTAATTTAGTGTAGTATTGAAAGTATGCAAGACATTTTTATTTTTATTTAGGCGTAATTTATCAATTTTTTGGCGCATTCAAGATTTAAATGCATGATTCTTTAAATTCAATAAAAATCTTAACCGACAGATACATCGATTTCAGTACCTTTTCACAATTAATCTTTTCCAATAAAGTTCTCACCAAACCGTGCCAATGTTATTACTTCAACTTAATTGAGATCCCAGAAGCCAGAACAGCTGAACTTTATATGATTTTATCGGTATTGGAAAAACCGATTATGGTCTCACACTCAGCTTTCATCAAAGTGCAATATCTTCTAGGTTAAAAGGACACGGTCACACGTTTGACTTCAAAAAGCACCTCAGTCGTCGACTGCGTCATAAGTTGAAAATAAAGTAAAAGAAAATTGAAGTAGCAATAAGAAAGTGAGAAAAATTAAATATCAATATATCGAAAAAATAAATACTGTTTCAAAGGACTTGTAAAAGTCTTAACTAGTATTGAGGCTTATTTGTATTTAATTTACACCTCGATTTACACTTCAAATTCAAAAGATTCAAATGTTGACAATGAGTTGGAAAAAAAAAAGAAAAATTGAGCGGTCTGTGACCTCGACTACGATAAAGAGACCGCCCGAGGTTATTTTTACATGAACGAAGGTCGCGACTCGGAAAGGATTGGCCCATGGGTGCTCTGCTCATAGGATAAGTTCCGGCGGGAATCCTAATCATTAACAACGTAAACGTTAAAGTAAAGAGGATCGTTGCCTCATGGCGGCCACGATCTCTAGATTCACCGAGTCGTTAATTTAATTGGTCGATAGCAAGAGAGCTCGTCTTCAATTTTTACCTTGGAACTCCTAATTGAAATGCCAGATTAGAGCATTACATTGAAACGCTCGGTTGGTCGTGATTCGGCTTAATGCTGTACCGCTGTGGGGATTTAATCGGGAATTTTCCCCCATCTCCTTATACATATACCGATTTAGGTTTGAAATTCTCCAGAGGTCCTGGATTAATGTCGAATGTCGTGGGGCGTAGACCAAGATAGATATTTATGTCGTTATAACGCTTTGAAAGGCTTTTTCGGATAACTGAACGCGTTTACTATATTTGTTCACTTTACTTCCCCGTTGTCTCATTTTTTTTCTTAAATTGAATTAATAAAACTTTATAGGAAAATCCAACTATTTTTTGTTGAAAGTTCATTCTTTTAAACTCAGAAAAATATTGGTCTTCAATTAATGAAACCGTTTCTTTATAATTTTTTGTTCATTAACTCAAAATAACTTCCAAATGAAGAAACTCATATCTTGAATCGGTCATGTTTTCATGGGATCAAAAAACTTTTTCTTTAACTGAGAGCCAATGAATATGTTCCTTCTCAGTTTTCTTTGATTCAAAAAGAAATTTTATTTGAATCAAAGATTCTTTTTCTGATTGTAATTGGAAAGTCTGTTATTATATTTTTGTTTCTGAATTCATTTATTTTTTTGTTTGTTTGAATTTCAACTATTTGGTTAAAAATTTATCTTTTTTAGTTTAAAATTGACTTATTTAGTCTAAAATACGTCTTGGTTGAAGATTCAACTGTTTGGTTGTAAATTCATCTTTTTATTTTAAAATAATCCTTTTTGATGAAAAATTAAATTGTTTTGTTGAAAATTCGCCTTCTTGGATTGCAAATTCAACTATTTGGTGGAAAATGAGCCTTTTTATTAAACATTCAGATTTGAAAGTTGAAATTTCATGTTTTTTGCTTGAAAATTCAACAATTTGGTTGAATTTTTTCCTTTTGGTTTGAAAAATCATTTTCAGTTGAAAATGTACCTCTAGTCAGAAATGTGTCCTTTGGTTTGAAAATTAATCTCTTTTGGTAGAAATTTAATCTTTTTGATTAAAAATGCAACTGATTGATTGAAAATTAAAAATCTATTTTGTTAAAAAATCATCTTTCTTGGTTGAAAATTTATCTTTTTGGGTTTATAAGTCAACTCTTTGTAGAAAATTAATTTCGTTGTTGTTGAAATTTCAACTATTTCGTTGAAAATATGATATATTTTTACTTAAAATCTTAATTGTATTTAAAAGAATTTATTCCCCTAATTTCCTGAAAATCGCCCTATTCCCCTGTTTTGAGAGCATTTTGGACTGTGAAGTTTGTTTTTTTATAATAATATAAGCTCTGTTTTTGGTGGTTTTTCTTTCACGAGTTATTTTCGAAAACGTAGAGCTGTTTTGGAGGGGCCTTCGTGAAATGAACGGATAGTAAATAGCGCGGCTGTCGTAGTACAACTAGCGCGACGACAGAACCGACGTAATTAAAGGGAATGTCTTGGCTTTTTTTATTTACTTCTGGTCCGAAATGCTCTTGAAACGGAGTTTCTTTTATATCGTTGTCATTTGTGTCGCCTGCACTGGGACCTCCTTGATCGCACACTAGAACGTTCTTCGGAGGTTTAGACCCTCGAGAAGAAGAATTGCTTTTTCTTGAAAAGGAGGAGTGACGCTAATAAACAGACTCTCGTTGTTACTTTAAAACGTTTAAAATAACCGATAATATTTTATGCCTATTTTCAGCATCACTGAAGTTTTGCCGTTATAATCGAGTTTGAGACTGAAATGGCATCTACTGTTTTCTATTTCTGCACATTTTATCTTTAAATCCGAATAATATAGGAAAAGCTTTGACGTAGTTTTATCAAGCTTGCTTTTATGCCATCCTTTTATCTGTAAAGTGCATTTTAAAATAGGGGCTCACTTACATAATATATTAGGTCTCAGCCATTTTTATCTTCATTTCAGATTGATTAAATTTGAACTTGACTCTGAAACGACGCAATCAGCAGCATTAATTACAGACCCCATATTTAAAGTTTCGCTTTTTTTCTTTCTAGTAAAAGCTTTTCTTTGTCACAAAATTCATAGAATAGTTCTTGAGATTCGTAATAACTATATTTTATAAACAGAGAATGACTTGTTGACTCTGGATAAAAAAAATATATGAACATTACTAAGCTGAGGAGACCCTTGTACTCTCTACTATCTACTTAAATAAAATATAGCTACTGCAGTTACTGGAATAACACATATTCTGTTTTTACCTCTTTAAGTCTCGCTGTAAGTACACCACATCCTCGGAAATGCGATCTTTGCATTGTGCTAAGGTTACACTAAATTTCCAACCCTCATATTTCTTTTGAGTGCAAATAAAAAGAATTATTAACTCATTCTACCTTTTCATGCTCAGACCGGAAAACTGGGAAGCGACTGGGAATTTTTTAAAAACGAAGAAAAAGCGGGATATGTCACTGCATTTATTTTCTGACTGTGAACGTCACATGATGATCGAATTCTTTAAAAGGCTACAATTCCAATTTGAAATTTTACAGTTGTGAGCATTTCTAGTTTTAAGCTGTTAATTCGAAAAAATAGTGATCAAATTGCCAAAAGTCCAAATTATTGGTGATTATTCGAGCTGGAAAAGGGTCGGGTGTGCTAAGAAAATTACCGTTTAGAACAGAAAAAATATGTATAAGCATTTATAATTTATTAATTAAACAAAATTTATTTAACGTATTGTAATTTTAATGTTAATTATATCAATTTTTAATTGGCAATATTCTAATATTTCAAATTAATCAGCTGTTAAATATTAACATTAATCAACAATTAGTAATGAAATATTTGATCTATTCAAATTTCTTTCAGTATAATACTTTTATTCTTATATTGTTTCGTTTTAAAATTTGATTTAAAACACAATTTTAATAAAATAAAATTAATAAACAAATTTTTTAGATTATTTTGGTGTTTTTGCAGGAAAAAAGGAATATTTTTGTAAAAAGAAAACAATGACCAATCATAGATCATTTAAAATAGTGTTTGTAACTCAACAATTTGAATTGTACCCTTATAGATTTAAGGTATTTATTTCTAATTGAAAACCTTAATAGTTCAGCGAAAAAATGTGAAGTTATTGCTAAAAATTGTACAAATTTTCAAATACAAATCCTTCATAGATAATTGATTTGTAATGGATAAAAATTATACAGTTTAAAAATCTGAATAATAATTTTAGATTAAAAATTTATAAATGAGGTTTCAATCGCTCAATCATGTTAAAACTTAAAATTGTACCATTTTGAAAGTTTTAATTAGAAATTTTGTTTGTTTGGCATCTTTGAAATAAAACGTTTACTCTAAAACTGTACAGTGTGTACTTTAAACGCTTTTTATCTCAAAATAGTCAAATTTTGAAAGCTTCGAATTTGTTCAATATTGGACGTTTAATACTTAGTGGGGAGATTATATAAAAAAACGTTAAGAACTTTGGTATAGTTAACAGCAATTAAACAATGTATTGTCCTTATAATAGTTGCGCCAAAAACAATTTTTGTTGGTAAAATAGTTAAATTTTCACTTCAAAAAATGTTTTAAACAAAAATTTTTAAATAATTTTCAACAAAATATTTAAATTTTTAACCAAAGAAATGTAATTTGAACCGAACAAGATGAATAAGTTTAAACTAATGAGATTACTTTTATACACATG
>CAKNWW010298538.1:0-15094 GCA_932074435.1 Andricus kollari | reverse complement strand
GTGACAGAGATGGTAATAAAGCACTCTTAGTGCTGCATTGTGCCTTTGGATGTAAGTCGTTCCCGCATGAGTTGGACAACTAGATAGTATGTGTCCTAGATGCTCGGGGTGTGCATGACACGCTCTGCAGCTACCATAGGAAATGTCTTGGCTTAAAATGTGGGGACGGTATGCTATAGTGCAAATGACACCGTCTTGACATACCAAAATGAAACCCTCTGTGCCCGACTTCAATCAGGGTGATTTAAGGAAAGCAAACGTTGGCTCACACGACGTCGACAGATCCTTCACATTTATGTGGCAGATGCCCTGCATCCTCTTGATGGAGAACTCTTTGCGGAAGCTTTTCTTATGTGCTTTCTTAATCCGGGCCTTAGGTAGTGAATACTAGAGATGGATAAGATTGGATGCATTTTGCTCACCTCTGATATGAAAGTCAAGGCCGAGTGTTTCTGCAGCCTCCTCCGCTGCTTTGTACAGAAACGCTCCTTTGCCCACTTCTTCGTGGTTCCTGACAATTTTAAGAAGAAGGTCTCGTCCATGTACGACTATATGTGCTGTACCCAGAATAATCCTGCTGTGAAGCCATTCAAGATTCAGTATTTCGCGACCACCTTGACGGTGCGAGTTGTAGAGTCGCGGAACGGAAGACTTAAGGTGCATGCATTTGTTCATGTGCATAATCTTTCGTGACCCGGTATCAAGGGATTTGAGCTCGTCATTCGTCCGTAGAACCACTTCAAATGAAGAGAGTACTACCGGGACGGCAAGCATGTTCGTTGCAGATACTTTGTTCCTCACTGACAGTTCGGAAGACCAAATCTGCCGGATGAGATGTTTTTATCTGCTTCTGAGAGTATCAATGATAGATGTCACATCCTGAATGAGGCTCTGTGGCACGCCCAGGCATGTATAGGTCTCTCCAGCGCTGAGGTATCGTATAGCGCTTCTGTCGACGAGTCCTTTTCAAGGCGCAGTTCTGCAGAGGATACATTATACCATAACATTTTTTATTTGCATAATAAATAAAGATAAAGTAATAAAATTAGATACATTGTGTTTACCTTACTACTAGCATACAAACATTAGAAACATTTTCATCGTAGAGCGTTCATCGTTGTTAAAGATTTTTAGTAAAAAAAAAAATGTTTGTTTGGAGAGGTTATAAAATAATATTGTTGATTAGAATTTTAGTAGTCAAAAATGAAATTAAAAAATATGATATATGATATGTACAAGAGATAAATCGTGGAGCAAATATTTAAATTTATTTTACGGGAAATTCAAATTAAATCGATAGATATTGTTTTTGGAATGCACGTTTGTGCAATTAAATTATTGTATATTGTAATGAAGCCTTGAATATCTGATCTAAAAATCAAGTTTTTATCTCTTTGTATATGTATCATTTCCAAAAGTTAACGTTTATCAAGATTAGGCTCCAATAGGGTTGTTTTCAGCCGTTGAGGTCGCTGATTATTATGCGTACATTTTGCCTTCGTATTTTGAAATTACATTACAACTAAGAAAGTTCTACTAGATAATGAAAAAGGGAAGAAGTTTTTGTGTCAAATGGATTTCGATTATTGCAGGTAAGTGACAAACAAATTGTTTGTCGTGTGTCAAGTGTCAATTTGATAGTTGTAGCTCGATTAAGAATAGTTGATTTCAAAAATATAACTCATGAATAAATACGAAAAGTTGATTGTGGTTAAATTAAAAGATGCATTGCGACTTAGATGTGACTCATTAAAAGGTAAGAAAACGGATTATTTGCAAGATCGGTAAGTTGTATTTCTTGGTTGGAGCTGCGTTGTTTACATTCCGTATAAAAACATTATATAAATTATTTTATTTTATTATATTAAAATGTATTTTCGTTTAGATTAAAGTACTACGGCGAGACAAACTATAATCTTGGAAGTTCCTCCATTTTAGAGGTAATACAATCGGTACATGAATCCTGTTTTTGAATCCCGAGATTTGCAAATTGAAAGAAGTTTAACAGTTATATATCAAAGCTGTTAAATTCGATGCCGGAATGTGTAAAAATACAGAAAGCTGCGGCTTCCTAAAATGTCCTAAGCGTAAAGCATTATGGAAAGAAGCGGTGTGTCGAAAAAAATTCAAGCCATCAAAATCCAGCAGACTGTGTTTATCTCATTTCGAACCTTCTTACTTTATGGAGAAAAGTGATCATATGTGGTTTATTTATTAATATGTTTACCTGTTGCTATTTGAAATTATTATTGCTCAATTCGCAAATTTCGGGATTTGAAAACAGGATTATATTGCATCCGAAATGGAGGAACTTCCAAAATTATTGTTTTCGTCGTAATACTTTAATTTAATATAAAATTAATTTACTCTTTCGAGACACACTATTTAAATATTCTGGATGCAATGTATTTATAAAGGATTCAAACATCAGCTCCAAGCCCAAAAAACACAACTTACCGATCTTGCAAATAATTATTCTTCTTTCCTTTTAATGAGGCACTTCTAAGTCGTAATGCATCTTTTGAATTGAACCAGAATAAACTTTTTGTATTTATACATGAGTTATATTTCTTAAATAAACTATTCTTAGTCGACCAATGCACAACTATCAACTCATCACTCTAGACCCTCTTGACACATAACAGAGTGAGGTTATGTTACATATTTTTCTCACTTACCTTTAAAAATCGAAACCTATTTGACACATAAACTTCCTCCACACTTTAAAAACATCGTTAAGCATTGTTGTCAACATCTCATGTAATTTACCTTTTTCATTATCTTTGTGGCCTACTGCCCGGAGATTGGATACAAATAAGGGAAATGGGGGGGAGTTAGGAAACTGAGTAAAGGTATGGTCGATAATAATCATTTTTGTCGAGTAAATATGGGGTTTATTCAGTAACTTACAAACACCGTAGGAGTGTGGCTTTGTTGATTATGACGGCCGAAGAGACGTCGGAGTGATGATGCTGTCGACTTCCTTGACGGGTGATCCGGGTTTTTTAATGGTTATCCTTTTGGAAAAAGATGGTAGGCACTGATATCCTTTCTGAGTTTGGCACAGGCATTCACGAGCACAATTACGCGGGGTGAGATATCGCATTGACTTACACGGTGAAGATTTAGCTTTAGTCTCTATCGCGTAGTAGCGACAACTGGCGATCTGTGGTCAATACCCTGCTAACCTAGTTTCGGGATTTGTCGCCCCCGATCGCCAAATTTCGGGCCTCACCCCTTTCGAATTAGATCAGTGCCGGAAGGAGCAAGGGCCCTACTGTAACTTAACGTTACACCCCCTCCCCCCAATGCGGGACATATATACCCCCTTCAAAATCGTTTTATCTATCTTCCCTGGCAGTATTGCTCTTCTTTCCTCCCTCCTTACTTTCGTCATCTTCGCTGTCAGGGATAATAATTTTTAATACTTCAAAAAACTCAAAATGAATTTGATCCCAACCTGTCTTTTTATATATTTTTCTATCCCTATTTGGTGTCGTGTGTCCTGCCTTGCTGATCTCGTCCCTGTCCAAGCAGTAATCATCGTGGAATAGATATAGCTTTTTCGGTATTTTTCTACCACAGAATCTACACTTCCAAAACTGAATTCGGCCAAGCCAAAGATAATCAAACAATAAAAAATGAAAAATAATAATCTAACGTTAATTTTGTTATTTATTCGTTTGTTCGGGCCACTCTATTCCTTTCTTAACTAATTTAGCTTAAATCTAATTGCCAAAGAAATCTTTGAACTTTCTCCTCTTGCCTTCTTCTATCGTTGCTGGAATCCTGGCGATCTGAAACAACTAACTTAACCTACAAATTCCTAATTCTATCGAGGACCATATAATAAAGTCAATTATACAAATATACTCGGTTATATTTATTTATTATATTTTAATTATAAAAGAATTTTAATCTTTTCTCTCTTTATTCGATTTCCTTTTCTTTAATGAAACGCTCGACCTCTTTCCTTCTTAGATGCTTTACATCTCTCCATTCTTTTTCTATCTCATGTTTCTCCTCGTCTGTTATCTCCCATGTTAATAGTTTTATTTTTCTCTGTAGTCTTTGTCTCTCCAATTCTTTTTCTATTTCCTATCTTCTTTGTGCTTCTTCTCTTCTAGTTTCTAATTCCTCCATCAGGTCGGCTGTCTTCTTGATTCTTCCCTCTTCAATTTTTTTTTATTTCTTCTGTTTGTCTTCTGTCTAACTAAGCCTTCTACCCCTGTAGTTTGGTTTTGTATCTTTTGATTTTTTCTTCTATTTCTGATCTTTCTTCCTTCTGTTTTTTAATTGCCTCCTTATGTTTCTATCAACCAATCCTTTTTCCTAATTTCCTCTGTAAATTTTATCTTCGCCTCTTCTATTCTCTTTAATTTTTCCTCCTCTTCCTTCTTGATCTTTGCTTCTTCTTATTTTATCTTCTCTTCTTCTGTTTTCTTTATTTTCTCCTCATCTTCCTTTCGTCTATCGTTTTCTTTTATGAAGTCCAGAGTTTTTTTAACCTTTGCTTCTTCTTTCTTTCTTCTCGCCTCCTCTTCTTTCAGTCTATCACCTTCTTATAAATACTTCAGGATTTTTTCTAAATTGAAAAATTCTGTCCTTTTTTACTAGCTTTTTCGCCATTGTGTGTATTTCTCTTGTTCCTTGTAGTATTTCTCTCCTTAAATTTTCCAATTCTTCTTCCATCTTCTTTCTATTTTTCTGTATTTGTTCTTCCAATATGGATTTCATTCTGTCTTGATTCCTCTTTCTTTCTTCTTGTTTTTCGAAGCTCTTCGGCCATGTTCTGAAATAAGAAAAATATTTTTGTCCTAATTTGTCTCAAATAAATTTTCTTATTCGTGAAAATAAGAAGTTTCGTCTTTTTTAGTCTGTCTATTGTCTTAAATTCATTCTTTTATTCTATTGTTACATGTACCTTTAGTATTATTGTTCAATTCTTTTTAAATCATTTATATTCAAATTCCCTATTGATTTTCCCCGAATTTTACTTAGCTCATATATTGTTGGTGATAATTTCGCGATAATTTTATAAGGGACTTCAAAATCTTTGTTTAGTTTCTTTGCTATTTTCGCGTCTTTATTAGATAGGGTTTTATTTCTTTTATAAACTAACTCGCCTATTTCTAGCTCAAAATTTCTTCTACACAAATTATATTGAATTGCTTGTTTGTTATTTGCTTCATCTCAATTTTTCTGCACTTCCTTAATTATTTGTAATTTGCGCAACCTATCAGTACATTGATCTATTTCTTGGAATTCTATTTCGTCAGAATTTTCTAAATTTTTTTCAAAGTTTGTAATGGTTCTAATTCTCTGCTACATCTCTCCGTGGGATTCGCCTGTGGATAGTATTTCGTCGATATCAGATATCTGATACTACAAATTCTGTAATTTCTCGGGAATTCATGTCCAACGGTATTTGATTGTAAGCTGAGTGTAAGTATATCTTTTAAATATATTTTGCCGATCGTAAGGTGTCAAAAATTTCCGCCATTATCGGTACCGGATATAAATTTTGTTAGTTGCCTTATTAACCTTCCTAAAATCTAAACAAAATCTATATTTTCCATTAGGCTTTTTTATAATTACTACTGGGTTTGACCAATCACTACTACATGGTTCTATAATTCCTGCCTCTAACATTCTATCGATTTCTTCGCACATGATCTCTTTTATTTTAGGGGACACATGATAATATCTTTGTTTGATAGGGCCATGTCCTTAAACGTCAATTTTATGTTCCGGCAAATTTTTTGCTTTTAATTTTTTGCCCGTTTCCGGTATTTTTTCCTTTAATAATCTGTTCATTTTTTCCTGTTCAATTTCCAAAAGTTCCATAATACCTTCGCATATTTTCGATGCAAAAGGTATTGGTTCCCTAGCTATTATTGGTTTTTCGATGACGTTATTATTTATAATTGAATTATTTTTTAAATTGATCCAAGTCATTTTATTATGTGATTGGATACTCTCTACCATTGATTGATAACCCCTGGATTTTATTTTATTTCTTGTTCAAATATTTGTATTAAAGTTTTTAAAATTCTTTTTCCCTTTGAAATCGGTATTATTATTTAACCTATCATCAAACCTCTTTCTTATCGCGTTAGTCCTGTTAAGATGACATTGCCTCGTGTGTCGGTTCGTCTTTATTTCCGTCAGAGTCCAGCGTTTCCAACGCATGGAGTCTATTCTGTACTTTAATTTCAATCAACTGTGGTATACGTGCTGGGGTTGAATTCTCGCTGCTCGCTATGTGAATGGGGGGGAAAGATTTGTTTTGGGTTTGGGTTATCCTTCAAAAACTGGGGTACCGATTTCCCGCTGTCTAGCGTACTTTCGGCTACCCCCTCTGTACCATTACGCAACGTAACAGTGTCGCCTAACGTAGTATTCTTACTCTGTTCATTCTCCTTCTCTTCTTTACTATTCTTATACTCTTTCTTTATTATCCCTTTCTCTTTCTTTCCTATATGTTTCTCATTTCTTTCCTTCTGGCTATTCTTGCGTGATCTCGTGTCTCTTTTTACACTTGACCAGCCTGTTTGTGTTCCTATCTTGCGTGTCTTTTTTCTAATGGCCTTTCCTCCTAATATATTTATTTTAATTGGTTCCAGATTTGCTTTGGGATGAGCTTTGATCGTATATCGAATCTCAGGCAATTCCGGAAGCCACCAGTTGTTAACTTCGTAATCCACTAACTTTCTAAGCATGTACGTTGCTATTATACCCTTTGATCTTAATTTCGGTACTATTTTAAATAATAATTGTTTAGTGACATGGCCTATTTTAACAGGAATGAGTACTTGGCCAATGATACTCACTTCCTCGCCATTTGCCACAATTGGTTTGTTCGAATCAGGTTTTTTAATTTCGTAATTATATATTTTAATTGTATTTAACAGATCCTGGCCTACGTATTAGTGTGAGGATGTATTCGCCCCTATAATCCTTCTTGACCGTTTCCCTTATTTTGAAAATGCCAACATTCATTTTTTATGTGACCTAGTTTACCGCAAAAATAACATGCAATTTTATTTTTATTATCCCTAAATGGCCTATGCTCTTTATCTCCAGAATTAGAGTTCGCCGCATTCTGTGTACTTGAATGCGCGTTCACATTTTTTCTGATTTACACTTGTGCATTTTCTTCGGGCGGAAACGTTACTGTCGATCCACCTTTAATCGCTCGCTGATTCTTATTATTAAAATAACCTCTCGCTCATGGGTACATTAGTTGTGGCATCATAGAAACTACGGGATTGTACGATGAACGACCGAAGCCTCTGCCTCAGTCGTTTTGAAATCGACCTTTGTAACCTCCTGGTCCATTATAACCTCTATTCTGTCCATTATAGTCTTGATGATTTTGATTTTGGCTCTGAGTGTTACCGATTCCACTATTATTCTGATTCTGGTTATTTCCTTGTCTTCTGTTTACATCTTTACTTTCTGAAACTTTTAAAACTTGCCCTCTAATTTTTGATTTTACAATTTCTGTTTCAAATTCTTTTCCTAAATTTTCAAATTCTTCAAAGTTTAAAAATCATTTCTTTTGATATATAATTTATATTCTAGTCTTAAATTTTCATAAGTTCTTCTTAATTCCCATTCTAAACATTTTCTGGTATGTAATTTTTCAAATAATTTTTTAATCCTATATTTGAAAGTCGGTCCAGCTAAGCTTCGTTACCGTTCCAAAAGCGTTACCTACGTTTGAGTAAACTTACCATACGCTATTCGCAGGCTTAAGCTGCTTGAGTGGAGGCAGAGACTTAAGTAGTTTAAGCCTGCAACTAGCGTACGGTGTAAGTAGGCTCCACAAGGCGATTTCATCGACGATGGGCAGTCTGTCTTTATTTGAACTCGAGATGTTTGTTTTCATAAGATAAGAAGCTTAGGGGAAGTATATGCATTTATATTTAGGTATATATACGATTCCTTTGACTCATTTTTTAACATTTTTAATATTTTATTCTTATTTTGAAAAATTCATTTACAATTTAACCTTTTAGTCATAGTTCATTTACATTTCAAAATGTTTGAAAATTTCCAAATTTTGAGTACAGTTTATATTTTTTAATTAAAGCTTTTGACAGTTCGGAAAATTTGTGTTTAGGTTTTTTATAATAAATTTTGTACATTTTTTATTTAAAAACCAATTTTACATTTTTGTTTGACTTTTCAGAAGTACCATTTTTTTTTAATTTTCAGATTTATCAAAAAAGGTTTTATATCTGTGCTAAAACTATCTGTAAATAATTTCCAGTCGTTAAGAATGAGTAAAAAAATTGTTTCTTACGTTATAAACAATTTATTGAACAAAAGTTCTTTTCGGGATTGGGAATGTTTAGCTCATTGAAATCCAGAGCTTTGGTATGGAATGTATTACACATAAAAGTTTTATTACTGTTACTTGAAAAAAGATGCTGTTTGACAATTTAAAAAAAAATTCACAGTTTCGCTATTTATCAATGAACAGGCTTAATTTTTTGAACGGAATAAACTAACAGGGATCCGACCGAATTTTTCCCCAGAATTATTAATTATTTAAAACTAAGATTTCTTTATAATAAATTTTGTTTTTCAATAAATAGGCTCAATTTTTTTACAGATTTAACTGAGAATATATTTGCGATGACTCTTTTCAGTAGTACTTTACAAATTCCACAGAATTATGATTTATTTATTTCAACAATTTTTGTGAGGGAATTCAGAGTTTGGTTATTTTTCAACGAAAAGGCTCCATTTTTTACAGAATTAGATAAGAATATTTTTCTATAATGTTCTGCAAATTTCAAAGCATTAATTATTACTTAAACAATTTTGATAAACAAATTAAGAGTTTGACCATTTTTCAACGAGTAGGCTCAATTAGTTTACGGAATCAATAAAAAATGTTTTTCAAATAACACTTTCCTATGTATAATACTTAAAAAATTTACAATGATTATTAATTATTTAAACAATGTTTATCAACATATCCAGAGCTTAGCTATTTTTCAAGGAATAGGCACAATTTGTTTACGGAGTCAACTAAGTATGTCTTTCCGAAGACTCTGTTTCTATGTTTATTTACAAATTCAGATTTTGGCTATTTTCAACGAATAGGCTAAATTTTTTATAGAATTAACCAAGAATATATTTTCCATTGCTTTTTTCTATGATGCTATGAAAAGTCTTTCTGATCAGTATTTTCGATGTTGCTTTGTAAATTTACAATAATGAATAATAATTTAAACATTTTTTATTACAAAATTGAGAGTTTGGCCTTTTTTCAACGAATAGGATAAATTAGTTGAATGTATCAAGAAAGAATGTAATTCCAATAAGTGTTTCCTACGATACTTTGCAAATATAAAATAATTATTAATTATTTCAACAATTTTCATAAACGTATTCAGAGTTTGGCTGTTTTCCAAAGAAAAGGCACAATTTGTTTAAAGAGTCAACTAAGAATATTTTTCCGATTACTTTTTTCTATGATGCTATGAAAAGTATTTCTGATGGCTCTTTTCAACGTTGCTTTGTAAATTTACAAGAATTAATAATAATTTAAATAATTTTCATACAAAAATTTAGAGTTCGACTATTTTTTAACAAATAGGCTACATTTTTTTACAGAATTGAATAAGAATATAATCCCGACGACTTTTTTGTATGATGCTTTGCAATTTTCCAAGATTTATTAATTATTTAAACAATTTTCATAAACAAATTATGAGCTTGGCCGTTTTTCAACGAATAGGATTAATTAGTTCAAGGTATCAAGAAAGAATGTAATTCCAATAAGTGTTTTCTACGATACTTTGCAAATATACAATAATTATTAATTATTTCAACAATTTTCATAACGTATTCAGAGTTTGGCTATTTTCCAAAGAAAAGGCACAATCTGTTTAAAGATTCAACTAAGAATATCATTCCGATTACTTTTTTCTATGATGCTATGAAAAGTATTTCTGATGACTCTTTTCTATGTTGCTTTGTAAATTTACAATAATTATTAACAATTTAAACAATTTTCATGTTATTTTTCAACGAATAGGCTCAATTTTTTGCAGACTTATCTAAGAATATCTTTCCGATGAATTTTTCGATGATGCTTTGAAAATTGACAATAATTATTAATTATTTCAACAAATTGAGAGTTCGGCCATTTTTCAATGACTGGGCTCAGTTTGTTTACGGGATCACCAAGAATGTATTTCCGATAACTCTTTTCTACGGTAATTTGCAAATTTACAATAATTATTCATTATTCAAACAATTTTTATAAACGTATTCAGAGTTTGCCTATTTTGCAAGGAGTAGGCTCAATTTTAAAAGAATTAAATAAGAATATATTTCCGATGACTTTTTTCTATATTGCTCTGCGAATTTACAAGACTTATTAGTTATTTAAAAAATGCTTATAAACAAATTAAGTGCTCGGCCATTTTTCAACGAACAGGATCAATTAGTTTAGGAAGTCAAGAAACAATTTATTTCCAATAACTATTTTCTACGATATTTTGCACATTTATAATAATTATTAATTATTTGAACAGTTTTTATAAGCATATTCAGAGTTTGGGTATTTTTCAAGGAATAGGCACAATTTGTTTACGGAGGCGCCTAAGAATATCTTTCTGATTACTCTTTTCTATTTTCCTTTATAAATTTGCAAGAATTATTAGATATTTGAACAATTTCGATTGAAAAATTAAAAGTTTGACAATTTTTCAACGAATAGACTCAATTTGTTTACGGAATCAATCAAAAATGTTTTTCAAATACCTATTTCCTATGTATGATGCTTTGAAAATTTTACAATAATGATTAATTATTCAGACAATATTTATCAACATATCCAGAGCTTGACTATTTTTAAGGAATAGGCACAATTTGTTTGCGGAGTCAACTAAGTATGTCTTTCCGAAGACTCTTTTTCTAGGTTGCTTCACCAATTCAGATTTTGGCTATTTTCAATGAATAGGCTAATTTTTTTCATAGGATTAATCAAGAATATCTTTCTGATTAATTTTTTCTATGTTGCTATAAAAAGTTTTTCTGATGACTCTTTTCTATGTTACTTTGTAAATTTTAAAGAATTAATCATGATTTAAACCATTTTCATTTAAAAATTTAGAATTTGGCTATGTCTTAACAAATAGGCTACATTTTTGTACAGAATTAACTGAGAATATCATTCCGATTACTTTTTTATATGATGATTTGCCAATTTCCAAGAAACATTAATGATTTAAACAATTTTTATAAAGAAATCAAGAACTTGACCATTTTTCAACGAATAGAATCAATTAGTTTAGTGAATCAAGATTTCTACGATACTTCGCAAATATACAATAATTATTAATTAGTTGAAGAATATTCATAAATAAATTCAGAGTTTAGCTATTTGTCAAGGAATAGGCTACATTTTTTAACAGAATTAACTAAGAATATCTTTCCGATGACTTTTTTCTGTGATACTTTCTAAATTACCAAGTATTATTAATTATTTAAACAATTTTTATCAGCGAATTCGAGGCAACTAAGAATGTCTTTTCGAGGACTATTTCCTATGATACTTCGCGAATTTATAATAATTATTAATTATTTAAACAAGTTTCCTCAACATATTCAGAGTTTGTCTATTTTCAAAGGAATCCGCTCAATTTTTTTACGGAAGCAAAAAAGTATGTATTTGAAATACAAATTTCGTACATTACTTTGCACATTCACAATAATTATTCATTATTTAAATATTGTTCATAAACATATTCAGAGTTTAGGTATTTATCAAGAAATAGATACAATTTCTTTACGGAGTCAACTAAGATTGTCTTTCGGATGCTCTTTTCTATGTTGTTTTGTAAGTTTACATGAAATATTAATTATTTAAACAACTTTCATGACAAAAATCAGAATTTGGATATTTTCCAACGAATAGGGTAAATTTTTTACAGAATTAACTAAGAATATATTTCCGCTGACTTCTTTCTATTATGCTCTTGAAATTTCCAAGATTTATTAATTATTTAAAATATTTCCGTGAAGAAATTAAGAGTTTGGAAATTTGTCGAAGTAATTAACCCTCCCGTCAAACCTCCTGTTCGACATTAGTTAAAACCGCGGTTAAAACGTAGCAAATACACAGTAACTCGGTCGTACACGTCACAGATGGTCATCATCGATCCGAGTGCTATGCGCGCTCGAAATGGCTTGACATCTGGACTCTTCTCGAGTCCAGATCAGATACTGTGTATTTCTATGAAAATTTGTACGCGCCCAAATTTTATAGATTTTTTTCCAAAGTTGCATGAAAATGTTTAGAGTTGCACAATTATTTATTCTGCATCGTGAGAGGGTATTCATGCGAAGCTCTGTATATAAATCAAAATTATTGAAGTAAAAATTAATTTCATGGTATTTTATTAAACTTCATTTCAAAATAAAATAATTACATGTAAGTTTATTAGTCGCGCGCGGAGCGCGCGTATGAGGCTCTAGTTTCTGTTAAAAATGAGTGAATGTCCTGTTCTTCTTTTTGATTACAAAATTTGATTATATTTCTAATCTCTTCTGAAAATTTCTCATCTATGTAAACTTTAATGAAATCTTTTTTAAAATCTGCTAATGAATTCCAGTTATATCTCGTGATACGGCACCACTCAAGAGCTTCTTCCAATAAAATTGCATCTAAGTTTTCAAGAATATCAAAATCAGTAATTTGATATCCTTAAATCCTTAAAAAATCCTGAAGAATTCATCTAGAATTTGTGCGGGGCTATCGTCTTTGCTTTTTTTAAAGGGCCTAGGGGGATAAGCATGTAAAAATGGCCCCCGCACGTATCAAGCCTATATTGGCACCATATATTGGCATCTATGTGAATATAAAATCCTGCAAATTTCAACCTCAAAATTTCATTTTTTTGGGAGTTATGGAGGGGGGTAGTAAAATTTAAAAATGGGTTTTTCTCGAAAACGGTTCAATCGATTTTAACGAACAAAATGTATGTTGTGTTATCCAATAAGACTACTTTCAGAAAAAACTTTGGATTTTTTTGGATGAAAAATAGGGGTAAAAAAAATGTTTCCAAATTTTGAAATTTTTTTTTTTAGGTTATGTTATAGAGGTACACCTCCAATTTTTTTCCAAAACAAACCTTGAAGTGTCTGCTTCTACATATATTTTTGTCAGATTTTTCGTGGTGGTGCGTCATGGTGAAAAACGTTGAAAATCATGCATGCCGCACAGCACACAGCACGCTATCGCTCCAGCCGGGCACATCGAACTCCACTGTTCGGTTGACACTCTATTAGTTTAATTAAACAGTCAGCTGGAATAATGGTGCACTTGTATTATAAGGAATCACTTCTTTTTCATATCTTTTATACATAACATTATGAAAAACAAAAACTAAACTTCTGAAAATTCAAGTACACCAATATTGAATCCAGCCGTTCAATCTTGGTTTTTGATCATTTTGTCAACCTCTTTAATCTGCTCATCAAAACCTTTTTGTCATGGATGATCCAAATAATTTGCCCAAAATCCTAAGAGAAGGTGATGTTTTCGTCCTTGAACGTGGTTTCCGTGATGTAACAGAAAAATTAGTGGATAAGAATTTTAAAGTCTTGATGCCTGCTCTAAAAGGCAAGAGGAAACAACTGCCCACGGAAGAATCCAAGGAGTCTCGTTTTGTCACTACAGTTCGCTGGGCAGTTGAATCCGTACACGGCGTACTTAAACAAAAATATCGCCTTTTGGATCATAAAATCGACAACAAGCTCATACCGAAAATTGGGATTTATTTCAGAATCGCCTCATTTCTCAACAACACTTTTGGTAAAAGGTTTCATTCTAACGATGACATTTTCGATGAAATTCTGCTGAGAATGCATAATCAAAAAGAGGTGCAGAATACTTTGGCGACTGAGGTAGAAGAAAATGGTTGGCATTGTCGGAAGTTACCTTTTACAAGTGTTACATCTGATTAAAATTTAGATTTCCCAGAAATGACGGAAAGAGATTTGAAAATCTTATTCACTGGTTCATACCAACTGAGCCAAGCGATATCATATTTGGCAGAAATGATGGATAAAGATGGGAAACTGAGGATTCAGTACTTCAAAGACCAGTCAAATGTACTCAAATTGAAAGTTCCATCTCGTCATATTTCTCGTACAGCATACAGATGCTTCTTGAGATACCGGCCTAACAGCGTTGGTGTTTCGGGTTTGACGCATCACACATGCGAATGTGCCAATGGAAATCGGACTGTTGGTTGTTGCTCTCATATTGCTGCAGTAGTGTATTATTTATCTCATGCTAGATACTTATGCAAAGTTTTTAAACCAGCGGAAATACTAAGTGATGTATTCAAGAAAAATAATTACATTCCAGTAATTGAAAGTGACAGTGATGAAGATTAAAAGAAATAATTACATAAAAAGTATTCGGTTTTGTGTGAGGCAAGGGGTACACACTAAAAAAGCACCCCGTTTTGTGAGAGGCGAGGGGACTCACACTAAAAAATCACCCCGTTTTGTGAGAGGCGAGAGGACTCACATTAAAAAAGCACCTCGTTTTGTGAGAGGCGAGGGGACTCACACTAATAAAGCACCCCAATGAGGAGTTCAAAATCGTATTGCAACCTGCTCGTGGTGAACTCTGGAAACTATAATTTTTATAGGCCAACTGCAGACGATTCTTATTTCAATACTTCATATACATGGAATACTAACATTCTTTACAACCATTTTTCGTGAATATTTTCAACTATTTCGTTTGGTGTGTCACGTAATTTCACAGCAATCGTAATTTCACTACAGGGTAAAGTTTTAAAAATGCGCATTTGTTTTTCATAATGTTATGTACAAAAGATATGAAAAAGAAGTGATTCCTTAAAATACAAGTGCACCATTATTCCAGCTGACTGTTTAATTAAACTAATAGAGTGTCAACCGAACAGTGGAGTTCGATGTGCCCGGCTGGAGCGAGAGCGTGCTGTGTGCTGTGCGGCATGCATGATTTTCATCGTTTTTCACCATGACGCACCACCACGAAAAATCTGACAAAAATATATGTAGAAGCAGA
>CAKNWW010298534.1:0-12548 GCA_932074435.1 Andricus kollari | reverse complement strand
AAATTGATCTTTTTAGATTAAAAATTCAATTTTGTTGTTGAAAATTCAACTTTTTTGGTAGAAAATTATTCTCATTGGTTGATAATTAACCTTTCTGACTAAAAATTCTAGTTCTTAGTTGAACTCCGTTGTTAAACATTAATTCTGTTTGTTCAAAAATGAATAATTTGGTTGAAAATTAGTTTTTTTTTGGGCTGAAAAATAATTTTTCTAACGGAAAATTTATCTATTATATTTTTGGTAAAAAATTGATTTTTTTTGGTTAAAACCCTAACTATTTAGTCGAAAATTGATGTGATCTGTTTTAGTGGAAAGTTCAACTATTTGGTTGAAAATTAAAATAGACTTTAACTGTTACATATATCACTATCAATCAATCAGTCAATCCATTCTTAGAAAATAATTTTTTCTGCAAGATTCACCATTTTAGTTGCAAGTTGTTTTTTTTTTTTTTGTTAAAAATTATTTTTTTTTTTACCTGAAAATTTAACTATTTTATTATCGGTTGAAAATTTATCTCTTTTAGTTTAAAATTTAATTCTTTGGTAACAAATTCCTCTTTTTTGGTAGAATATTAATCTTCTTGATTGAAAAATCATCTTTTCGGTTGAAATATCAACTAATTGGTTTAATTTTAAGAAGTTGAATTCTTATACGAATTTAACTACTTGTTAAAAATTCATGCATTTTCTTGAAAATTCTACGTTTTCTAAACCACTTTTTATTGGCCTTAGGAAGTTTTTAATTTTTTGTAAGAGGGATTCGGAGCTATCAGGGGAACCTGAATAAACTCTTTTTGGAATAAATTAGTTTCCGAAGCCATAGAAATTTAAAGCCAAGTATAGAAAAATTGGAGTTTTTCTCCCATTCTGAAACTTAAAATTTTCTAAAACATGCCTTGTTTTAAAAATATTATGTTGGTCATGTGTAACTTATGACTTTCAGTAAAAAGTATAACAACTGCCACTTGACAGATATGAATGAAGTTCTTTAAAAATTAATTTTTTGTCCGACCCCCCTTAAAAACGCGTCATTGCATGCACGTGAAGCAGGCGTAATGTGACCGCTTCCAGCCCAGTGACGTTCGCACATGCGCACTCCGCCGTCGGGCCAACATGAAACTTTACGCCCGCTACATAAAACTTTAAGCGAGCTATACATACACTGCACCCCGCAAGTGAGAATATGAAGGAATTGATCTTTATCTTTAAAAAAATTGTATTGATAGGCCCCGGGCGAAGCAAAAGTTGATAATTTTTATCTGAAGTTGATAATCAGTATGATATGTAACGGCTTGATGGCCCAGGATTTACTGTGATGGAATCGAATCTTAAATACAATGTCATTTTTCCACATTTTTATTATTACACTATTAGAATTTATTTATCAGAGAAGAAATATTATCTTATCTTCGAAGCTTGAAAAAATTGGTTTTATTATCAACATTTCATATTTATAACTTTATGTAATTCGATTATTATTAAATAACGACTCCTTCCGCATACGTGGAAAATCTGCGTTTCGTAAAGCAAATATTTTGAATTGATTTGTCATTGAACCGACTCGGTTTGAAATTTGCACGCGTCGGCACTTTTAATAACAGATTTGCTAAACAAGCAATTTCTGATATAAATAATTAAAATTACTCCTTACATGAAGAACCAAAATGAATGTAATTACTGCAATATTCGAATTGTTTCATAAAGTAGAATAATTTATAAAATTTCTATTTTAAGATAATTTTATCGAGTTCGAAAACACAGGAAATGTTCTTGAAAATTATTTAAAAGTTCATTAGAGAGTGCGCAATTTATAAAAAAAAAACATCTACGTCTCTGACATGAGGTCGTAAGATTGATTTGTGACATTCATGATCCGAACATTATCATACGTGTGGGCGTAACAGAGGCCAGAGATAACGAACTATTTTTCTGACTATAATTAAAAGAAGAGATTAGTGCTGTCATCAATTTAGTTAAGACTTCAAAAAGATAAGACCAAGAAGATGAGAAAATGCGCACTATTGCTAAGTTACGCTTTGGCCGAAAATACTTCTTTTCACTTAAAAATCAATTTAAAACATTGATTAAAAAAGGCATAATACAAAATAGTATGTTATGAATAATTAAAAATATGGTCATAAAAATGAATGCATTTCGTTACATTTATTTAGGTATATGGAAGTTATTCGAAAATGAATTCAAAGTTAAAAGTCAATTATTATTATTAGTTTTTGAAATAATTTTATACATATTTCTTCATGTTTTGCAGTCATTTGTCAACCTTTCACCTATGTTTTATTAACAAACTAATAATAAATATTAGTAGTCGAAGACGTTAGACATTAAAGCAAATTAGTGGCTTTATCCAACTTATTCGCATTTAAAGGGGAAGCGTTTAATTAAAAAAAATTTGTTTTTAGACGTTAAAAATTTTTATTTGGAAACTAGAATTTAGATTGTATGAAAATTACAATTGTTCAATCATAGATATTTTAATCTTAAAATTAAATAAATGATATAGATTTTAAAACCTTTCACTTTTAAATTGTATAATATAGAAGGCTTCCAATTTTATATATGTATTGTATATAATTCTTCGACAATTCTATTAGTGAAAAGTAACAATCATTAAGTTTTGAATGCTCGGGGCTCTCGAAATTGGTTTAATTGAAAACATGAGAATGATAACTGGATAATGAGAAAAATAAAATTTTACAGGACAAATAAAAAAAGTTTTCTGGGATAGGTTTCCAAATATAATATTTTGATAAAATTATAGAAGCTAACAAGAACTTAACATTAAAGATGTGAAAAAATTAGGAAAAAATTTGTCTATGTTAGAGAAATAAAATGGTCCTGATCCAGTTTTCTATTTCGTAAATTTTAAAACTGCTTTTTTTTACAAAATTTACTTTTTTTACTTATTTAGAAAAAGGTTCACACTGGAATTTAAGAATTTATGAAAATATGAGAATGACAACTGGATAAGGACCAAAAATCAAATTACTTCTATACTACTTTATGGAAAATTTAATCAAAATTATAGAAGCATTTAGCCAATATTTAGAATGTTTCAGGGAGGTAGTCGAATAAAAATGATTTCATTTTCTTTGCTCCGATTTTGAAAGGTTTATATTTTTTGGACTGTTTTTTTATTTTAAAGTTGTCTAGTTTTAAAGATTTCTCGTTTAAAAACTGTTTATTTTTTAAAGATACTTCTGTAAATTTTGTATTTACTTACTTTAAAAATTACTTGGAAGAAGTTCCTATGACTAATTGGATAAGTTAGTCCACACTAATTATAAAGTATCGTGTCGTTTTAGAATTTTTCATATTTTTATAATTCGAATTGTTTTATTTTCAATGCTTTAATTTTTAATATAAAATTAGTCACAGTAGGCGACATGCGCATACAAAAGAGAGTTTCGTAGACTATTTAAATTTAATGTTCTAAAATATTTAACTTATACATATTTTTAATACAAGACCCAGAACCATAAGTCCCAAACCGCAAGTCCCAAAATACAACATAACATGCGTATAATGTAAAATAATTTTCTTGGTCAAAATATTAATAATAACTAATTTACAATGCTTTAAGTACAGTGAAATCCATTATATCTTATTTTGCTTAAAGTACACATAATTTTAAAAATTCGTATTATTTATAATAATCAATGGAATTCAATTTAATTTTTTGTGCAAAAATATTTGATACTTCGATTTAAAAATAATTCGAAAATTCGTTAGAATTTTATAATAAAATTGATATTTATTACTTTTAATTATATTATTTTCATATTGATTATTATTTAAATTTTCAATAAAGTCGTTAGACTTTATTCACATTGCTTAATTGATGTACGTGTTGCAACTGCTACATGCGTGACTCTAATTTGGTAAATAAATTTAGTTACAAACAAAAAATGATATTGTGAATTTCATCTCGAAATGTCCGGAAAGGAATGCAGAACTGAATTATGCAATTATTAGCTGCCACCATCCGCATGAAATTGAACTTGAAAAATGCAGCACACTGGGATGAGAGATCTGGCAAAAATTAAATATTGTTTCGGATTCGTATGAAACTTGGTATAAAGAGACATTTGAGATCGCCGATTTCAAATTAAAAAAAAAAAAAATACAAAAAAAAAGTACAAATTCAAAATTTCTACAGATTTGCCTAAAATTCAATACAAGAGTTTTTTTTTGAGTCGCTGGTTTTGTTTTATACGTCAAAAATCACAAATTAAAAATAGCGGATCTGGCTACAAAGGTTGTGTAATTGGCGTTCAAATAAAAAACTGCGGTGGTAAAATCTATGTTTCTCAAACGTTCCTCACTGATATCCATGCAGATATGTTCAGTTCCCATTTTAGATCCAAAATTTATAAAATAATAACTTTTGACGTGAAAATCGGTAATAGCGACCTCAATAATTTTGTACCGAGTTCTAGGCGATTTTATAAAAATTTGAAAATTTTTATGGACATATTGAATCCGTTATTTTGAATTTGTAACTTTTGCGTCAAAATAAAAATTAGCGACCACAAAACCACTTCATCGTCCATTTCCATAAAAATCCGACCAATAGAAATAAATTCCACTGTTCTTCTATATATGGGCAAGAATAGAATGATTTTTGAAACGAGGTTCTCGGTTAAACTATTATATCTTTTCGTTCAAACGAGAAAAAATGAGAAGACTTCTTGGCTGTCAAAAGGATAACAAGTCGTTCTCAGCTATTTCCGGATCGTCTCGCTCGAATCCATCCCCAACTGAGTCGGAGTTCACTGTGGGACATAATTGACCAGAATGTATATGGGTTTTGATCTGGATCTACGAAACCCTAAGAAGGGACAGTTTTTTAAAGGAGTAAGATGGGAACTTCTTCGAAACCATTTGTAAAAGGCATGCGCTTAAAAACAATACCTATAAATTATGAAGTATAAAATGATAGGATTCAAAATATAATAATACCCAAAACCTTTAGTATCAATCTCTAAGGGGTAAAACAATAAGGTTCAACTTCTAAGGTTTAAACATAAGGTTAAAACATAAGGTCCAAATACGACGGATGGAGAAGAAGGAAGGACTGTAAAGTCTACGTTAAACTGACTTTCTCTCAATAAAAATCTCTAGAAGAAAAGTAATATTCGAATGGACCCTGAAGAAAATAGTGGAAGAATGCTAGCTTCGAGTCTGTACCATAACAGTTAAATTTAACTGAATTATTTTTTTTAACGTTAAACTTAACATCGACATTGATCATAGAAATACATTGGCATTGGTCTGTGGGACAGTCGAAGAAACATATGTCTCCCGCCTAGGAGCTACTATGTGCTATGTGTTTATGTTCAGTGCGTACTGTGTACTCTCGTAAAGGCACGGAGGTATTCATCTTCCCTTATAACACCACGCTGGCTTCTTATTTATCCTCTTCCAAGTCTCATAACACAACGTTTTTATAGGAAGCATAAAGTTGCACGCAGCATATACCCAGCATCGTTCATGGGATATCAATCTAATTGGTTGAATCCGATATAAACAAAGCGACATCGCATCTTATACGGTATTAAACAATCTTCTGCAATCGCCCAAGACCCAATAGGTAACTGGAATGTGAGACTGAGCGCTTCTATTCACTGCATTTTAGATCCTTTATGACTCATATTTCTTCTTCCTAGACATGAAAGCTGCAGAACAATTCTTTTATAAGATCGAAATGAAATCTACTTTCTTACGAACCATTTTTTGCACCAAAATCAGAACACAAAAAGGCTCACAAATCAAAATTATATTTCCAACTACCTCCTTTCCGGCTCATTAGAGACAAATATATAACAAAAGAAAATAAAGAGGGAGAAAAAGGAAAGAGTCAATCAAAACCAACCTTTACCTCGAAACAACCCTTACCTCGAAGTCAATTTAGACTTCCTCACCAGGGATTATTTATAGAAAATCTACCGGTATTCTTTGGCGAAAATTAATTTGCATATATCGACATATCCAAATGACAAGGTTTCATCTCGGAGAGACCAAAGAAAAAGGTGCTAACTCGCATGGCGAACTGTCGAAGTTTCTAAATCGCATATAAATTGTATTAAGAACATCAACGCCCTCTACTCTGTAGCACCTTTTTATTTTGTTTCTTCGAGATGGAACGATGTCATTTGGACACGTCGATATAAGACTTTATTATCGAAAACAAAGAATCAATTTATCCATGAATTCTCTCTTTTTTTTTAATTCTCACATAATAAAGGACCTTGGCACTATTCCAATTGATTCATGACCGTGTGTGATTCTGTGTTTTTAAAGGACTAAATGATATTAAGTACTTCTATAATAATTATTTTGGTGTTCATCTCTATTTATTCTAAGTGCCATACGTGTTTGAACAATATACACTGCATCATGCTCTATATATTTAAATTTTAAAATCACACATTGTTTATTTAGTTTCTCGTGCCTGTATTTTCCAAATTTTACAATCATATTACTTTTTTTCTGATTATTATTTTGACATTTAATATAATTAATGCTTCTGTGCACATGTCGTTAAATAAAACCAATCAGGTAATAGCTGAGAAAAAAATGTTGTTTACATAATTGAATATTATGATCATAAGAATCTGGATGCGACAACTTACGATCTCCATCAATACAAATCTTTAAGACTCCTATTTCTCTTCAAATAATATGATTAGAAAGAAATCCAAGTGAAAAAATCGTTTTTCCATGCCAATCTGTGATAATTTAGACTTCGTCAGTTTTTATTGAAGTCATGTCTTGAAAAGTTAATCTCCTTTCAGTTTCAGTTTCAGCAGTAAATTGTAATCTTGAATGTATACTGTAAAATACATTTAAAAGAGTATCAACATTGTTTGTATGTATGAACAAAGTGCAGAATTATCAACATATCTTGCATAAAAGTACAAATTAAAATAAATTTTTCCACAAATTTAATTTTCGAAATTGATTTTTAGGAATCTCTCGAATGTTTGGAAACATGGCTATTACGGCGAGAGAAACCAAAACGTCGTTCGTTGGTTTTATAACATTGTCAGTTAGCTTTAAAAAGGCAGTACTATTTTTTATTTATAGTTTTGAAAGTGTTATGGATTCCTTAATGATTTTGCTGAGTTACTTTTCTAGTATTCTCGTAGGTGAACCTATTATCGAAATTACTGGCCGTAAAGGATGGTCTGTTTTATGGGCTTTCACCAGCATCTTTTTAGGATCATTTGGAACAACTTGATTTCTGATTATAAACATTTCTGAGAATCGCTACTACAATGCTCTCCTTAGCAGCCATTGTCATCAGTATTTCTGGGTGATTTCTCAAAAAAAAAAATTTATTTCAAAGAAACCCTCATTCAACTCTTCCTCTAATAAAGTTGGTGGAATTCCATTATTTAAGAAATCGTTGGATAAACACCATATATTTCGTTCTAAATTCTTTTACTTTGTTATCTGATATTTTCGTGATATTAGGTTACATTTGAAAAAATCTATTGCTTATTGCGCATTAGGGTGATACAAAAAAATAATTATTTTTGATACTGAATAGATCCCCCATTATAGAGTTTTATCTTTTTGATTGAATTTGTTTTATTTTTATTTTCCTAATCTTTTAAAAATGCATTTTTAAAATTTTTATTCACATATAATTATTCCCTTTTATATTAACAGCATTGTATATAATTCAGTGAAAATTTTGAAACTCATTTTTGAGGAAAATAATAATTTTATCTTACTTGTTTCACATTTTTCTATAATAATATAGACTTTATTAGGATATAACAAGAAAGGACGAATTCGTTGTTGAAAATTCAATTTTATAGCCAAACTATGCTAGATACAAAAAATGTAAGGAATCAAAATTTCTCACCTCAAAAAGATCTGCAAATTTACTTAAGATCATTTTTCGATAAGATACATAGTTTTATTTTAATCGTTAAAATGTTATTAAAAGTAAAAAGTTCAATTTTTCGGTTAAAGTATCCGGGATACGAAAAAAATGTTGAGGAACAGAATTATTTATTTTAAAAAGATCTACAAATTTACTTTAAACCATTTTTTTAATAAGAAGCATAGTTGTTTCAATCGTAAAAAGAATTATTAAATATGAAAAATTACATCAACAAAACAAGATTGACCAAATATTTCGTTAGGCCAGCAAAATAAGTTTGGCTTATTATCTAAAAAAATTTCGTGTAAGGCCGACAGAGACTGAAGTAGTAAATTGACTCTCAATGGATGGAAATTTTTATAATAGATTAAATTCCTTCAGTGCTTTAACTGAAATAAGCAAATTATTATTAAGACCTAAATTTGCTGCATTTTCGGCGTGTGAATGCATTATTTATACTTATTTCGTCGTTGAATGATTTAAAAGTAATAAATAATCACGACCGAAAACTAAAGAAGAGCAGTTTTACGGTATAATTTCTTTTTATCTCAAGAATAATATCCCGATACTGGAGAATACGATTCAACAACAGTTATTATTTGTATAATCTATTGTGTCAGGATATTTTTCTTGTGATAAATAGAAATGACTCGGACAAAAAGAAGTTCTATTTTTCAAATTGCGAAATAATTGAATTTGTTTTAAAAATGGTTTATAACAATGAAAATTGTTATTAAATGGCAATTTTTGTATGGTAATATTATTTTTGAGATGAAAAGTAGTAACTCCTAGGAGAAGAACAATTTTTTATGTTTCAAACATAATTGTTTTTTTTGTGTGTAGAGATTTGAATGAAAACTTTTTCCTTGTTTATATGAGAAAAAAATGTATATTGCAAATACAACAATACTATATCTAGTGTATTTGTTCGTGTCTTCGAGGTCCATCGATCGACCTACTGTTGAACCTTTTATGGTGTACCCTGGGATCTCCCTGACTGATTCATGAAATTTAAAAAAATGGGCTAATCTGTTTATATGAGAAAAACTGGGTTATATTAGGAATACTACAGTACTATAACTGATATATTTGTTCAGGTCTTCGAGATGCATTCAATGGACTGTTGACGAACCTTATGTGTAAGTTAAAAAATATGTTGTTTATCTTGCTTATATAAGGACTTTTTTTTAATTTGGAATACAACAGTACTGTATATGACATATTTGTTCGCGTCTTCGAGGTGCATCGATTTAACTATTGGAGAACCTTTCATGAGCTTCCATAACCTACCAATACCATTTTTTTAATTTTCAAACAACATTTTTTACTTTTTCACATAAGAAAAGTTTATTTTGATATTGGGAATATAGCAGTACTATATTTGATATAATTGTTCACGCTTTCAAGCTGCTTCGCATGATTTATTGAATAACCTTTGGTGACCTTTCATAATCTATCAATAGCGATTTGTAAAATTCAGAAAAATTATTCACATTGTTTATGTGAGAAAAATTGATTTATTATTTAAAATATAACACTACTGTAACTTAAAAAGGGGTTCGTAGCAAGAAGCCACATTGATTGACCTTTTGATGTTCTCTCTGATTTTCTGGAAATAAGATTTTAGAAAGTCGAACTTGACGGAACAAGTGTCCGTTTTTTTTGTTAGTGAAAATAAACCTGCCTCTATGAGGAAGCAAATTTATTTGACGCCTCTGGGGAAGCAAAGTGCTCATAAAGTGAGCACAAATAAATCCATCCATAGCCAATACACCCATAGTACTTCGCAGTGATATTTTGTTCTTAAAATCGGCCTCGACTTTCTGAACACAAAATTCCACTTTGTGCATCGGTATTATAGATAAATAAGACAAAATGTTCCTTCTTTATTTTGAGTTCTATATAAGTAATCCTTAACAGATCAGAATTTATTTACATTTCTAAAGCCGGGTTTTGTATCTCCTCTATTTATTCTGAATTCCTTATGGAGGATTCATAATTACAGTAGATGTCTATCAGCCAGCAAAACCTGCTCTTTGAAAATCCGGCCCGTTCCCGTAGCGACCTTCGCACAAAATTAGTCACTTGGCCCTGCTTCGTTATTAACCCTTCATCTTGTGGTGGCAACCCTTCGTTTCGTTCCTTTCGGAACTAAGTCTCAATTTGCATATGTAAGCAGAGCGTCCTGCTTCCGATACTTCCTTCCTTTTTTTTTCTCTTGCGTTTTTACTAGTCATAAGAACTAACACACCAACCCAAATACAAAATTCTGCACTAACACTCTTGTGATATGCGCAAGGCCCATCGAAGCGTTCACCTAAGTCCCAATGTAAGGTCCCTGCAGAATTGAAGAACAGCTGCACGTGATTTTCTCACGCGTCCAAAAGCCACCCGTAGACAATTGAACTTGATTCCAAAAGCATACTGGGTCCCAAAAGAGGGTGGATGGAGGGAGGAACACATGTACGTACATTTCTGCACATGCGCTGATTCTCAGTGCAACAAGGTTACGCAACTTACTCTCATACTCGTGAAATGATGTAATGAAGAGATTAAGTTTTTCCTACGGGGATGGAAAGACCACCTGGTCCAAATTTTCCCATCGGAGGAATCCAACTGGAAACATAATCGTCATTCAGGATAGGTGCAACTTCAATTCAATGTACCCCACTACCCCAGGTGGATTTTATTAGAAATTTATATATTAAGCTTTATTTCTGTTGGGGGGGGGAATAATGGATTCGCAAAGCTGGTGTAACTTTTCACATTTTTTATCATTTTACTAGAAAGGTTCAAGACTGTACAAGTTAATGGATGAAGATCAAAAAGTTGGTAATATTCGATTTTGGATTGAAAAGAAAAAAAAGTACTTCAGATCAACCTATAAAACATTATTTTCTATTCGTATTAATTACAATCTGTGTAAAAATAATTATTTGCAATATGAAGAGGTAGGCCCTAATTTTATAACTATAATGTGTGCGGTCTCGTAGGCGAAGCTGGAAACCATTATAACGACGGTCGGCTGTCCGTCCATCCGTCTGTCGTTAACCCTTCTAGCTCCTACAATGTTTCTGCTAGAGTTTTGAAATTGACCATTGATATTAAATAGCCGTACAGTATTCGAGAGAAAATATTTTTATTAGCTTACATAATATAGTTTTCTTTTTATTAATGGTTAAAACCTACGGAAAATGAAAAAATTTGGCTTTTTAGACCCCTATACTGGAAGGTTTTATTTTAGTAAGATTTTCTTCGGGGATGGTTCAAATTGAAGTTCTTGGTATGCGGAATCGCCACAAAGAATAAAATTTGCTATGTTATATCCTTATTTTTTATATGAGTTGTTGAAAATAAGAAAAATGATGAAATTTGGTTTTTGAGAAAACTGTGATGTAGGCTTTTCTTTTAATTCGATTTTATTCGTGGATACTCAAATTGAAACTCTTGGCATGTGGAATTATTACAAAGAATATAATTTGCTATATTATATTCCTTTTTCAATACCTATAGTTAAGATAAAGAAAAATGAAGAAATTTGGGTTTTCAGACCCCTATGCTGGAAGCTTTTCTTTCAATGGTTTATATTAAAGCTCTTAATTAGCATGTGAAATTGCGACAAAAAATACAACTTTCTATCTTATATTCATTTTTTTATGTCAGTGTCTAAAAATAAGAAAAATAAGGAAGCTCGATTTTTGAGATCACTATGCTAGAATCTTTTCTTATAGTCTAATTTTCTTTGACGATGGCTCAAACTGAAGCTCTTGTGATGTGAAATTGTAAAAAAAATTTCCTATCTTATATTCTTTTTTTATATCAATGGTTAAAAATTAGAAACATGAGGTAATGTGGTTTTCGAGACCACTATGCTGGAAGTTTTTCTTTTAGTCCGATTTTATTCGAAGATCACACAAATTGAAGATCTTGGCATGTGGAATTGTAACAAGAATAAAATTTTCTTTCTTATATTTTTCTGATTTTAGTACTGGTGGTTAAAAATAAGAAAAATAAGGAAATTTGGGTTTTCATATTCCTATGCTGGAAGTTTTTGTTTTAGTATGATATCCTTGGGGGATGGCTCAAATTGTAACTCTTGGCATGTGACATTATAAGAAAGAATATAATTTACTATCTCATATTCTTCTTTTTTTAATACCGGCGGTTAAATATAAGAAGAATTAGGAAATTTGTTTTTCCAGATCCGTATGCTGGAAGCTTTTTTTTAACGGTTGAGATTAAAGCTTTTAATTGGTATGTAAAATTGCGACAATGAATCAAATTTTCCACATTATATTCCTTTTTTTATATCAGTGTCTAAAAATTTAAAAAAATGAAGAAACTTGGTTTTTGAAACCACTATATGCTGGAAGTTTTTCTTTTATTTCGATTTTCTACGGAGATGGCTTAAATTGAAGCTCTTGGCATACGGAATTTTGACAAAGAGTAAAATTTTCTATGTTATATTTTTATTTTTTTATATAAGTGGTGAAAATTAAGGCAAATGAGGACATTTGTTTTTTTTAGACCCCTATGTTAGAATCTTTGAACTGTAAAAAATGTGTATTGCTGGTGTATGTCACCTCGTATAAATATTTTAAATTGATTCCTTATAGAAAAAATTCTTTTTA